>JAULCC010390424.1:406-11428 GCA_032358795.1 Nuttallia obscurata | reverse complement strand
ATTGACACTTAAACATGTGAGATTGACTTCATTGACATTAAAACATGGGAAATTGACTGCACTGACACTAAAACATGTGAAATTGATTTCTCTGACACTAAAACATGTGGTATTATCCTCATTGACACTAAACCATGTGAGATTGACTTCATTGACACTTAAACATGTGAGATTGACTTCACTGACACTAAAACATGTGAGATTGACTTCATTGACACTAAAAAATGTGAGATTGACTTCACGGACACTAAAACATGTGAGATTGACTTCACTGTCACTTAAACATATGAACTTGACTTCAATGACACTAAAACATATGAGATTGACTTCATTGACACTAAAACATGTGAGATTGACTTCATTGACACTAAAACATGTGAGATTGACTTCATTGACATTTAAACATGTGAAATTTATTTCATTGACACTAAAACATATGAAATTGATTTCATTGACACTTAAACTTGTGATATTGACTTCATTGACACTTTAACATGTGAGATTCATTTCATTGACATTAAAACATGTGAAATTGATTTCATTAACACTTAAACTTATGATATTGACCTCACAGACACTAAAACATGTGAGATTGACTTCATTGACACTAAAACATATGAGATTGACTTCATTGACACTAAAACATGTTAAATTGACTTCATTGACACTAAAACATGTGAGATTGACTTCATTGACATTAAAACATGTGAAATTGATTTCATTAACATTTAAACATATGATATTGACTTCATAGACACTAAAACATGTGCAATTGACTTCATTGACACTAAAACATGAAAACATGTGAGATTGACTTCATTGACACTTAAACATGTGAGATTCATTTCATTGACATCAAAACATGTGAAATTGATTTCATTAACACTTAAAGTTGTAAAATAGACTTCATTGACACTCAAACATGTGAGATTGACTTCATTAACATTAAAACATGTGAAATTGATTTCATTGACACTAAATCATGTGAGATTGACTTCATTGACACTAAAACATGTGAGATTGACTTCACTGACATTAAAACGTGTGAAATTGATTTCTTTGACACTAAAACATATGATATTGACTTCATAGACACTAAAACATGTGAGATTGACTTCATTGACACTAAAACATATGGTATTGACTTCATTTACACTAAAACTTGTGAGATAGACTACATTGACACTCAAACATGTGAGATTGACTTCAATGACATTAAAACATGTGAAATTGGTTTCATTGACACTAAAACATGTGAGATTGACTTAATTGACACTAAAACATGTGAGATTGACTTCACTGACACTTAAACATATGAGATTGACTTCATTGACACTAAAACCTGTTAAATTGACTTTATTGACACTAAAACATGTGAGATTGACTTCATTGACATTAAAACATGTTAAATTGATTTCATTGACACTAAAACATATGAGATTGACTTCATTGACATTAAAACATGTGAAATTGATTTCATTGACACTAAAACATATGAGATTGACTTCATTGACACTAAAACATGTGAGATTGACTTCATTGACACTTAAACATGTGAAATTGACTGCATTGACAGATAATCAAAATGTTTGAATATCAAGATGATGCATTTCTTAAACACAGATCCTCATATATCCGCAAGGTAGCCATAGTTGAAAAGTGAAAACTTTTTTAAATATGTCATACTGAAGATAAGGTATTGGAATGTTAATAAATTTACTGCATGATCAAACAATCCAATGTCAAATTATAGTTTTTGTACAAACAAGAATATATACCTGAACCATGTTAAAGTTGTTTTGATTGTTACATTGATAAATAGGCAAAATGTTGAATGGTAGCTTAAACCAAGTCACTAATACACGCAGGAAGTCAGCTTGTTTGCCCCGTGTCATAAGCATCTGTCTCAAAGTGTCCACACGCTCCTTTTCACGAAGACAATGTGAATCTGTGGAGAGAATCAACATTTAGCATTAATTTAAATGTAATTGCAAATCTGTAATAGAAATGACATTTAAGTTTTAATTTACCTATAAACACAAATCGACAATGAGAATCCTGAATTAGCATTGATTTATCAAAAAATTTGTAATGAGAATGGCAATTCAATATTATGTAATTTAACATTTAGTACTTGTAAAGTAATGGAAAAACTAAAACATCAGTCTGTAATGTGAGACTTACCCTGATGCAACTCTATTTAACATCATTTATCATATAAAAAAAAAACTCTGACATTTATACACCTGGGTGAAGTGAGGCACATGTGGGATTAATTTTCTGCCAAGAAAAATTCGACAAAACAAAAAAACGGGGCAGAATTTGAACCAAGGATCCTTTATTCCTGAGGCCTGCATTTTAGCACTAGACCACCATCCCCATATGGAATGTCAGCAAGATTTATGCTATACACTATTTACAAATTTATGAAATTTACAACATAAAACTCATGCATGTTTTTCTACTAATAATCTACCAGTATACTATGTCAGTGAAATTTATGCAATACACAATTTACAAATTCAAAAAATTAAAACATAAACAAAACGCATGCATGTTTTTTTGCTTAATCTATCAGTATATGGAATGTCAGTGAAATTTATTAATTTATGCCATAAGCTATTTTTAGATTTATAAAATTTTAAACATACTGTCCATCATCATATCAATTTCAAGGGTAAGTAGAAGCAAGATGATTAATAATATTTCAGAAAATTATAGCATGTACTGGTGAAATTAATGAAATGCAATAATAAAGAAAACATTTAGCAACTAACATCATCTGACAGAAGATGTTATCTTGTCAGAACAGAGCTTTTTCAAAATAAAAGTCAAATACAATGCTATTTTAATCTGCACTTGCTTGTTTTAAAAATCAAATAATTAACAATTATAAGGATCATTGTGTATAAAAGATAGTATAGATTAATAGAAATCATGCATATCCAATCAACCCAATAAATCCAGTCAACATAGGCTGCTAGTAATACAAACACTGTTTCATGAATATATGTCAATGAATTTATTGTACTGAACATTTGGCATGGAATTTTCTCACCTTTTACCTTATAAATCCTTTATAATAATATATAACAATTAAAGCATTTATCTAACTGATTGCTCATAACATGTAAAACATCAATAATACACAATTCACTTAATCTGTGTAAGTTTAAACTATTATCGCAGTTCATCTAAATGATTTATTTCATTGCCAATGGTCAAATATGAAATACCTCAAACTGTTACATAAATTAATATCAAATCAAGTGTGCATAATCCTCAAACTGTATACACTTCACTACAGTTAGATCTGTTCTACAAGATGTTTTATTATTAAATATTCCAAGAATAGTTTTACAAATCTGAATTTTAGCAAACAATAATTATTAACTAGGTGCAAAAACTGTTAAGTAATGACAGCTCAAGAATCAGATCTTTACCTGGTGACATTGTACCCTTCTTTTCACAGAACAGACCATGGAAACCAGCTTTACAGTGACATATTTCAAAATGACTTTCCTTGGAATCCAGCAGAAGTGCGCATGTGGCTCCATTTTGACACACTTTAAGTCTTGTCATCTGGATGCATACTTGTTGAGCTGCCTGGAACTCCCGTGTTAAATCTATGATAGCCAAAGGGTTACACATCACAATTTGGGTGTGGCAGGCAGTATAAGTATTTGTTAATTACTTAAGAGTCAATAATTCTGCAATTCTCAAATAAATCTCTAGTTTTTTATCTGACTCTTTCATAAATTGGAAAAAGCCACTTTTCAGTGTGCTTACCTAAATCACATAACAAGGTGCCTTTTTTCAAAGTGAGTTTATTTATTGTATTCACTCACATTCTGAAAACATATTTTTAAAGTAGGAATATTAATATCCGCAGTGTTAAATACTAGTTGGTAAAGAGTGGATCTTAAATAATCTCTAGGCTTACGATCCAATCTGTTATATGATTCTGTGTTGTCTGTATATATAATCAATGTAAATCCACAGTTTCGAAAATAAAAATGTGTTAAAACTAATAGTTCTGCATGGACCAGTACGTTTTGGGTTACATAGCACTTTATATTGAACTGGCTGATGACTCTGTAACCAGTAATTTTAGCCAAGTGAGTCAGTATACCCACAATGGTTCTCACAATCAGTCTCTTTTCCATATACACTAGCTGGCCCTCAAGTCAATGAAATATACAATAAAGGTTTCTCAGACAGTTCAATGTTTACATGAACCATCAAAGTAGTATCAAAATTAATATTTGACAACATTTTTTCTTTGCAAAGTTTGACATTATTCTAACTGATTTACTATAAATGATCAGTTACATAACTGGAAAGTAGTTTTAATCTGTTGTACATGTTAGTCAAAACTTAATTATTTTACCTCGATTATGTTGAAAGACTTTGGCTTGTAGAAACACTTCCAAGTCCGTTTCCTGGTAAGAACCAGTACTTGATGTCTAACAAATGAAGGTTATGAGAAAGTTTGGGACTCAAACTAAAAGTGTTCTGAATGCAAGGCAAACATCATATCTACTACACCAGTGCACCACTACATATTTACAAATAAGCAATTATACATTTCTTTCAACATCAGTTCAGAGTTTTACAACCCTTCCAAGCATTTATGTTTGCATAAAAATCTAAAGTTTGGAAATATTACCCAAGAAATACATCATTCATACAAATATCATTTAATTGGTCAATGTGTCTTAAAGTTAATGAAAGTTTTACAATCACATGACACCCTGAAATTTCTTGCTTGTTAGGAAGAAACATAAAAAGCAAGATAAGAATTATTCAACATTTTGTAGTATATTTGTTTAAGATATTTCAATAGAACTGCAAACTTAAAAACAAATAGACAAACCTGGTTTTTGTGGTTTTTCTCGACTATCGTCATTTTCCAATTCCTCACTGTCCTTAGTAGTTTCGCCATATTCATTTTTGTGCATTTCCATTCTTTCTTCATAATCTTCATCATCTTCATCATCCTTATCATCCTTAAGACCTTGCCTGCGAGACTCAAGAATGGACCTTACTTTGTCATCATCTGTTTTTCCCATCTTGGCATTCTTCATTCTTGCACTGTGCTGTTGTTTTCTGCATTGCGAAACACCTAAAACAACCATATTCAGATCACATGTTAGTGTTAAACTTTAAAATGCCAGTTGACTGTTATTTAAAATATTTCAAAACTGTTTTCTTTTTATTTTCAGGAAAAGTACTACCTGAGATAATCATTTGACTAAACTGAACTGAAATGGATCTACATGATGTACAAAAATAGATTTAGAAATTGAAAGAGTTTCCCTTTGGCTATTATGCAACCAAAAGCATAATACACCATACATGACACATAATTATATTGGTGCATTATACAAAAATCTATGACTCACAGGTTGAAACAAAAAAAAAAAATTATGATGAATTTCATCAAATGAAATACAAGACAGACAGACAGACATTTTATTAGACTTATAAAATTGTAAATCTTCTTAATAGATATAGTTTTCCATAAATTCAAGTCACACATCTAGGCTACAACATTTGTTTGCACCTAAATCACGTGACAATATATAAAACACATTGAGTATAAGAAAGAGTCCATGCTCAAAACAAGTATTTAAACTGTGGTTACAGGAAGTAAAAATGTTAAATGCATATTTGCATATTACCTATAAAAAACCCAGCTCATACTCAAATATAAAAGTTAAGGGAGTTACAAAACTCAAACAAATTGATTGTGTGTAGGTTTACATCAGCATCCAAAAGTAGTGATATACATATAAATTTTATATCTGAACATTACAAAATGAAACTGTGAAACAAGTAAATAAGATAATGTTCCTTATCTATCAGCATACTTTTTATAAAATGTGTTTCTGATAAAATTTTAGGGAAGACTTTCATGATGCGAGAGTGTTTCAGTTTAAAAAAGAAATCGCACAGTACTTAAAACAATTATGAGTACAGAGTCTAAACAATGGATGCTAAAAAAATTTAGAAATTATAAAAATGCCAGTAAACAGAAAACAAACTTATCTGTCCTATGGAAGAATGTCCTGAACAAACATGTCATTCACAAGTTACATAAGATCACAAAAAAGTTGGTATAAATGGAGATAGTGTAAGAACACAGTAGCTGGTATCATTGGAGAAAAGGTTGTAAGAACACTGAGGCTGGTATAGAAGAAGATAATGATTTAAAAACACTGTAGCTAATTAGTAAGAGATATTGATGTAAGAATACTGTAGCTGGATAGAAGAAGATAATGATGTAAGAACACTGTAGCTGGATAGAAGAAGATAATGATGTAAGAACACTGTAGCTGGACAAGAAGGAGAAATTGATGTAAGAATACTGTAGCTGGTACAGAAGCAGATAATGATTTAAAAACGCTGTAGCTGGTTAGTAAGAGATATTGATGTAAGAACACTGTAGCTGGATAGTAGGAGATAATGATGTAAGAACACTGTAGCTGGTATAGAAAGAGATAATAATGTAAGAACACTGTAGCTGGTTAAGTATGAGACAGAATTGTAAGAAAACTGTAGCTGATATAGTAGGAGAAAGAGTCGTTAGAACACTGTAACTGATATAGTAAGAGAAAGAGTTGTAGGAGCAATGTAGCTGGTATAGTAGATACAGAGTTGTAAAAACACTGTAGCTGGTATAGTAAGAGACAGAGTTGTAAGAACACTGTAGCTGGTATAGTAAGAGATAATGATGTAAGAACACTGTAGCTGGTATGGTAGGAGGCAGAGTTGTAAGAACTCTGTAGCTGGTAAAGTTGGAAACATGGTTGTAAAAACACTGTAGCTGGAATGGTAGGAGATAATGATGTTAGATCACTGTAGTTGGTATATTAGGAAATAATGATGTAAAAACACTGTAGCTGGTATGGTAGGAGATATTGTTGTAAAATCACTTTTGCTGGCCAAGTAGGAGATAATAATGTAAGAACACTGTAGCTGTTATAGTAGGAGATAATGTCGTAGGAACACTGTAGCTGGTATAGTATGAGATAATGATGTTAGATTACTGTAGCTTGTATAGTAGGAGATAATGTTGTAAAAACAATGTAGCTTGTGTAGTAGAAGACAATGTTGTAAATAAAAATGTAGCTGGTATAGTAGGAGATAATGTTTTTAGATGACTGTAGCTGGTTTAGTAAGAGATAATGATGTAAAAACACTACAGCTAGTTAAATTGGAGATAATGTTGAAGGAACACTGTAGCTTGTAAAGTAGGAGATACTGATGTAAGATCACTGTAGCTTATATGGTAAGAGATAATGATGTAAGAACACTGTAGCTGGTTCGTAAGAGATGAATGTAGGAATACTGTAGCTGGTATAGTAGGAGATAATGATGTAAAAACATTGTAGCTTGTATAGTAGGAGACAATGTTGTAAATAAACTGTATCTGGTATAGTAGGAGATAATGTTTTTAGATCGCTGTAGCTGGTATAGTAGGAGACAATGTTGTAAATAAACTGTATCTGGTATAGTAGGAGATAATGATGTAAAAACATTGTAGCTTGTATAGTAGGAGACAATGTTGTAAATAAACTGTAGCTTGTTTAGTAAGAGATAATGATGTTAAAATACTGTAGCTGGTAATGTATGAGACGGAATTGTAAGAAAACTGTAGCTGATATAGTAGGAGAAAGAGTTGTAGGAACACTGTAGCTGGTATAGTGGGAGATAATGATGTAAGAACACTCTAGCTGGTATAGAAGAAGATAATGATGAAAAACACTGTAGCTGGTTAAGTATGAGACAGAATTGTAAGAACACTGTAGCTGGTATAGTAGAAGTTACAGAGTTGTAAGAAGACTGTAACTGATAAAGTAAGAGACAGTAAGAACACTGTAACTGATAAAGTAAGAGACAGAGTTGTAAGAACACTGTAACTGATATAATAAGAGACAGAGTTGTAAGAACACAGTAGCTGGTATAGGAGAAATTACAGAGTTGTAAGAACACTGTAACTGATAAAGTAAGAGACAGAGTTGTAAGAACACTGTAACTGATATAATAAGAGACAGAGTTGTAAGAACACTGTAGCTGGTATAGGAGAAATTACAGAGTAGGAGGCAGAGTTGTAAGGACACAGTAAGTGGTATAGTAGGAGACATAGTTGTAAGAACACTGTAGCTGTTATAGTAGGAGAAAATGTTTTTAGATCACTTTAGCAGGTATAGTAGGAGACAGAGTTGTAAGGACACTGGAGCTGATATAGTAGGATACAGAGGTGTAAGAACACTGTAACTGGTATAGAAGAAGATAAAGATTTAAAAACACTGTAGCTGGTAAAGTATTAGACGGAATTGTAAGAACACTGTAGCTGGTAAAGTAGGTGACAATGTTGTAAGATCACTGTAGCTTGTATAGTAGGAGATAATGATGTAAGAACACTGTAGCTTGTATAGTAGGAGATAATGACGTAAGAAGACTGTAGCTGATATAGTAGGAGATACTGATGTAAGATCACTGTAGCTTGTATAGTAGGAGATAATGATGTAAGAACGCTGTAGCTGTTAAAGTAGGAGATAATGATGTAAGATCACTGTAGCTGTTAAAGTAGGAGATAATGATGTAAGATCACTGTAGCTGGTATAGAAGGAGATAATGATGTAAGAACATTGTAGCTGATATAGTAGGAGATTATGATGTAAGAAATTGATTCATGTATTATAACACAAAACACTGTTGCTGGTATAGTAGGAGATGGTTGTAGACTTCATGTGCTAAGGATCATGCCATATATGCACTGTTTTTAAATTGTACATCCATAATCACATTTTAGTTTTGTTCTATTCAAATTCAAATTAAATATGGGTGAAATGATTACTTTATCCTTAGTTCATCTTACTGGTGAATCAACTTCTGTGAATAAGCTATATAGAAGTTACTAGTATATGGGTTAGTGAGATACTCTGTCATTGAAACAAGAAACTACCAGTGTTACCATAAGCTGACATTTATCATTTTGATAGTTAGTGTAGGATATGATGACTCTTAGTCACCTTTGATTTATTTTCTGGACAAATTAAGTTAAAAAGTTTCAGCCAGCTACCTGCATCACAGTCAACTTTTTTCCCATCTTTATTGTAAAAGTCAGCACTACAAGTTCCACAGGAGTTTATCCGGCATATTGCCGTTGGATCTGCCAAACAGACACCTTTCTCCTGGCATAGGGTGATAGGACAACACATTCTATTGGGGCATTCTGAAAATAGAATTAAATGTACATTATAACGATCTAATATTTACTTAAATATAATATTTAAACTAGTCTTATTCACTCAATTATGATGAAAGCATCTATTTGCTTATAGAGACATCATTTTCTATGGCTTTGAATGCTTGCATATAATGTTCCCATAAAACTTGCCATGGATAAACTTATGCAATATTTTTCTCCAATTGCCTACTGCAAAACAATTACTTGCAGGACTAATTATATTTGATTGAGTACTTTTAATGTGTCTGTTACCACACATGACTCCAAATGTACCAAAATACAGTTCATGTATACTTAATTGTTTGAGAGATAATTACACTGTTTATGTATAGTTTAGAATACTGTTCATATTTTATTTTATAAATATGAAATATGACACATTCTTAACATATACTTCTACATCAATTATCAGAGGCACCATGACCCAGGGCGGCGGGGTGGCATTTGCAGCCCCAATATTTCGGCCAGAAACAGTAATTTTTTTTATCTTAGATAATCTCTTATTAGATCACAAATCAGTCCCCTAGACCTAGAATCCTGACGGCCATACAAGATTTGCTTTTTGTAATTTTCTCAATAAGTGTGTATAGTTTTGCCTTTATTTGACTTATAATTATTTAAATGCAGGAAGATCTTTCCAATTGGATTAATTTAGCAAAAATGTTAAAATCAATTAATTACATTTACTCAAAGTTGTAATAAGATGAAACGAGTAAGAAATTAAATGCTGTCTACTTCTTGGAGGTTCTTTCTAATCCTCACATGGTTAAAGCTAATCAACCGCAGTACTTTAAATTTTCAAAGAGTCATTTAGTATAAAGAATCTTTAATACTGTTCATTCAATACACAATGGTTCAAATTGCAACTTTGACTGCATTTGACTCGGGCTAATGTTTTATTGCAAGCCAGCTGGAAGGCTTCCTCACATAAAAAATCCGAAGTGCCCAGGCCGGGATTCGAACCCACAGCAGTGAGGGGCTGAGAGACTGGAAGTCAATGACTATAACCACACGGCCACTAATATGCTATAATAAATACTGAAATACTGATGCATTCAGTTTATGTTGTTATACTAATTTAAATAACTATTTATGCTCTTATTAACTTCACTCTTTAAGAATGGTTGTTTACGATTATTTATGAGAATCATACAAGGATTCTTAGAATGCTATTGTCAAATTTGATTGACCTGTTAAATGCGTACAAATTATACAGTCAGTGTACACAATATTTAATGTCTATTTAAAGAATTAGTGTCCTTATAAAAATTTATTTTCCTAAAATGTATGGATACCACCAAAGTTGAGCTCAGTTACTTAATACATGCATAATTGACAGGTCACTAAAATTGAACAATATTTTGCTTTATATAGGAGAGAATCCATGGGCATAAAAAGGTCAGAATGGCTGGTATATAGCTCAATTTCCCCTTCCAATTTCACTATTTTTTTCACACAGATGGTACGGGACACTCATCCCATACCCACCCCACTGCCACTCTTGACAATGTCTACACCTGCACAACACCTCTGATTACATGCATAGCAGTTTCACTGTCAATAATAACATTACACTATATGAATGTTCAATAAAAACACAAGCGTCACCAACTTACACTTTGTCAGAATAAACAAAAATCTAAGAATTTAAATGGGCATAATTCTGTCAAATATGATTTGACCTACAGAATTTAAATGGGCATAATTCTGTCAAATATGATTTGACCTACAGAATTTAAATGGGCATAATTCTGTCAAATATG
>JAULCC010390313.1:0-11428 GCA_032358795.1 Nuttallia obscurata | reverse complement strand
TTCATTCCCTGGCAGAGGTGAGGGGTTTAGTGCACGGCAGAGGTTAGAGTTAAGTGCCTGAAAGAGCTGAAGGGTTCATTCCCTGGCAGAGGTGAGGGGTTTAGTGCACGGCAGAGGTTAGGGTTAAGTGCCTGGCAGAGGTACGAGGTTCAGTGTCTAGCAAAGGCCAGGGGTTAAATGCACGGCAGAGGTTAGGGTTAAGTGCCTGGTAGAAGTGAGGGGTTAAGTGTCTTGAAGAGGTGAGGGTTCATGTGCCCGGCAGCAGTAAGGGTTTAGGTCCCTGGCTGACGTAAGGGGTTAAGTGCCCGGCAGAGGTCAGGGGTTTAGTTCCTGGGTGATGTTAGGGGTTTGGTGCCTGGCAGATGTTAGTGGTTTATAGCCTAGCTGATGTAAGGGGTTTAGAACCCGGCAGAGGTGAGAGGTCCGGTACCTGGTAGAGGTGAGGGGTCTACTGCCTGGTGAGGTTAGGGGTTTAGTGCCTTGCTGATGTAAGGGGTTCAAAGCCTGGCAGAGGTGAGTGTTTTTCCGTGCCTGGCTGATGTAAGGGGTCTACTGCCTGTTAGAGGTGAGGGATCAGGTGCCCTGCAGAGGTGAGGGGTTTAGTGCCTGGCTGATGTTAGGGGTTTAGTGTCTGGCAGAGGTGAGTGTTTCAGTGCCTGGCTAATGTAAGGGGTCTAGTGCCTGGTAGAGATGAGGGGTTGAGTGCCTGGCTTATGTAAGAGGTTTAGTGCCTGGCAGAGGTGAGTGTTTTAGTGCCTGGCTTATGTAAGGCGTCTAGTGCCTGGTAGAGATGAGGGGTTTAGTGCCTTGCTTATGTAAGAGGTTTAATGCCTGATAGAGGTGAGTGTTTAAGTGCCTGGCTGATTTAAGGGGTCTAGTGCCTTGCAGAGGTGAGTGATTTAGTGCCCGTTAGAGGTGATGGGTTAAATTTCTGATAGGGGTGTAAGGGGTTATATGAGTGTAAGACACAAAATTTAACATTTAAACCACGGCGCACCCAACTCACCTTAGAACTTTTAAAATCAGTGAATTCTAGATCAATCAGCCATTCATGTGTTTTATTCCATCAAGGTTTGCATTATTCACAAACGAATTCTTCACATTCAATATACATTTTTAATATAAGACATTGACCCTGAACAGACTGCGAGCTATGCACAGGATATGCTAGTGTACACCACTCTCTAGTGCTCTAATCGGTCATTTCTACTGTTGTTGCTCGTTGTATATATTTGATGTAACAATGACTGTGATAAACATATGTGTGTAATTGATGTTAAGTTTTAGTATCATACAATCATTTCATTAGAATAAACTTTTGATGTTTTACTGTTTTGTTTTACATTCCCCGTAGATCAAATCTATGAACATTGCAAAAGTGCATGTATGCCTAGAACACGTGGTTAAAGCAGACAAGATCAATAAAAGCAGAGATACGGATGTATGTGTGTATACTCTAGCGTGAGGATTATTGGCATATGTTAGAAGGCTAGATGAGAAATATTGACGTATACAATACAATTAACAACATAAAGATGATATTAAGGATCTGACTCATCTTTTGTTTGTATTGTTGCTCTGTTTTAAGTAAACACGTCTCATTATAGTCGGGCACATGTCAACGTTTAACAAGTGTCAAACGTGATTATATGCGTTATATTTACAACTTAAAGCGACATTATCAAAATGTAAATAAAATTACTTGTTAATAATATGTTGTAAAATAAAAACAATGTGGTAGAAACTGTGCAGATTGAAAATCGAACTGGTCAATACAAAGGTATTCAAATGACATAAGTAATATATTAGAGAGAGGGAGAAAGAGAGAGAGATGATCGATGTGTTCATAAATTAATTATTGAACGATTAACTAATTCAAATCTAAATTATATATAAGGAAAATATGGAAACAACTCAGACTGATATATTCGTGAATATTTTATGTTGAATATTCAACGATACAGCAAATAAGTAGTTGCCAACTGGCAAAGGGTGATATACAAAGTAAACTCCTATAAGATCTCTGCAAATGAGCGTCCTCTCTTTAACCCCTTAGCCTGCCTGCTATGCGCGACTGTGATAGAATTTGCAAACAGCTTGGATCCAGATAAGACTCCCAATAACTCGACGTCTAATCCGGATCAAAGCTGTTTGACTCTGAGCCAATTGTTCTCCAAATATTGGGTGATTCCGACGAATTTTAAAATCCAGGCAGACGATCGACACTTTAAGCAGACAACAATTGTTTCTGAAGGCAAATGGTTAATAACATGTACTTTGAACATTGCTATGAATGTGACTTAAGTGAAATAGTGAAATAAGGAAACTGATGTCAAACGACAAAAGCAGGGCGAAGACTGAACCCTCATTGTTCCGGTCAGACCCGGCTTTAATTTCTGTGGTTTGGTACCTTGCTGACATAAAGCACTAAGTGTACGTGATCGTGTTAACTGTTGAGAACAATATAAATATTTTATAATAAAGTTAATATTAGATTTTGATATAAACAAACTATGTTGTTTCTGTACATGAAACAGTAACATGATGATATAACTTTGATTTTGTCCCATGATATTGTATGGAGTACGAAGAAATTTTAAATGGCATCAATCTCCTCCGTAGAGTTGTCGTTCCTTACACTCACTCAATGAGCCGGAAATGAAATGAAGTAGCAGGGTATATTCCCATTACCGACCGAAGTAAATAGAAGATAAGTATTCACATTCCAAAAAGCATTCAATGTTAACATTTAAACAAATTGCTTTTATATTCAATTATATGTGCTTCTGATACATGCATATCTTTAGTCGATTTGTGAGTTATTTGTCTGAAAACGGCTCTTGTGTAAATTATTTTATCGACCTTTAACATTCTTTGCACATTCTTATACACAGAAAACTTGACGAGGACGATTAATCTCACTATTATGTATAAATCTAAAGAGATAAGAGAGATTTTCGTAAATAGTTACTTATTTTGAAAATGCACAAGGACATATTTGAAATTCAGATTTCCGAAAGAATAACTATATAAATATTGGTTGGTTTCAGGACCAGTGAGAAGCCAAAAAGAATCGTTTGTTTGTTTCCCAAACGATACCTTATCTGTATGACATATAAAACTTTTACTTGTTAGACCAACCACAATAATTAGCTTATAACTAGAGGATCTCACATGTGTGGTCACGGTATATTTGAAATATAAAACAAGTTGTCAGAAACTGTACAAAACGAAGCTCAGCTGTGTTTTGTATAGTTTCTGCCGACGAGTATTATGTTTCCACAATACAATGGTCATGAACGTAAGATTCTAATTATCACATTACTATAAAAACAAGTGTTTTTAACAGAAATACCATCGTCTGAATATCACGATATAAAACGAGTGATATATCGGAAAATATAGAAGGTAGAATATACAATAACAAAGTTAATTACATTTGTATTGAAACATTCTACAATACCGCATATTGCATTCAAAAATACTGCTTTGTGGAAGCAGGAACGTAGATATGTATTCTACATTCCTGGTCGAAGCGACCAATTAAGATATCACCTTATTTATTGTACAACAGAATGTGCTTGATAAGGGGGTCGTTTTTAAACTGACGATATGGCATGCGGTAGATTCCTAATGGCTACACAATCGATGCGAAGACGAGACGGTTAGCCCATACATAAGGTGAAAAGCATTTTTGTCGTAGGAAAATTATTTACTAAGTCGCTGTCCACCATAATATTTAATAAACTATTTCAAATCCGCAAATTAAATCACGAGTACCATAAGTAGTCAAAAATTCAAGTAAGTAAATGTAAGTAAACCTCTGTTTTATAAATACAACAGATACACCCCAGCGTAGACTGGTATATAACATATATTTGTTCAGACTCTGTCAAATTAGGGAAACTATGCGTTAAAGGTCCCGTGCCTCTTCGAAAGTCTACCATTATTCGCTAGCATTACGCCATATTTGAGTGAGTGAGTGAGTGAAATGGGGTTTTACGGCACGTCAGCACACAAAGGCTATATTGCGCCGCCATATTTGAATCTTACCGGTCTTCCCATTGTTATAATTAATAGCATATGTTCGTTTTAAATCATCGCAAAAAACAACAGAAGGAAATCTAAACACGTGATAGATTTTACCAATCTACACATGGTATGAATGTGATCAGTGAGTTTGCAGGAATCTTTTCGTTTGTTCGTTCTAAATCCAATAATTTCGAATGCGGCCGTCCTCTACACGTCTCGTTTTATTACGTAAGATATCAAAAAGAGCATATGAGAAGTCCGGGTTGATTATTGCCAAATAATAGGCAATATTCGTCAAAATAATAAGTCTAAGAAAGCATTAAACAGAAAGTATAAGAATTAAGTTGATAAAGTTAATAAAGAGATAACCCAACAGAAGTTAACCACACAAAAACAAGACGATCAACTGGTACTCATTTTGACCCGGAAATGAATTTCTATGTCTATTAAAGGGGCCTTCGTGTTGGGGTGGTTATGGTCATTGGCCCCTGACCGCTGTGGGTTCGAATACCGGTCCGGGTACTCACATTTTTCAATTGAAGAAGTCTCCCTGCTGGTTTGCCGTTGGTGCACTCTGTGCTTCGGGGTTTTCCTCCATCTGTTACGAAATAGACGTCGCGATATGACTAAAATACTGTTAAAGCGATGTTTAATGTCTCATCAACTAACAAACATTGATTAAAACCTTTAACATCGTCGACAAAAGTACATGAGAGTGTGTGTGGTCCTCAAGACAACTTCCTAGAAGCTTGAACGTTTAAGCTGCTTGGGAATTTCCACTGAAGAGGTCAATTAATTATAATAACTTCATCTAAGTGCCTGCACGCTTACAGAGTAAGGAACGACAGCGTCGAGTTAACAAGGATACGGTAGGTCATGGGGGCTTGGGTAGTTTTTAGAGCCCGCTAAGGGTAGATTTTACGTATCCGCTGCTGATAGTTTTTAGTGTCCGCTTTGGGTAGTTTGTAGGTGTCCACTGTGGGTAGTTTGTAGGTGTCCGCCGCAGGTAGTTTTTAATTTCTGCTGCCGATAGTTTGTAGGTGTCCGCTGCGGGTAGTCTCTAGGTATCCGTTGCGGGTAGTTTTAGGTGTCCCCTGCGGGTAGTTTGTAGGTGTCCGTTCCGGGTAAATGTAGGTGTCCGCTGCGGGTAGTTTGTAGGTGTCCGCTGAGTGTAGTTGTAGGTGTCTACTGCGAGTAGTTTGTAGGTGTCCGTTGCGGGTAGTTTATATGTGTCCGTTGCGGGTAGTTGTAGGTGTCTGCTGCGTGTAATTTGTTGATGTGCGTTGCAGGAAGTTTGTAGATACCCGCTGCTTGTAGTTAGTAGTTGTCCGTAGTGGGTAATTGTATGTATCCGCTGCGGGTTATTGGTATGTGACCGCTGCGGGTAGTTTGTAGGTGTCCGTTATGGTTAGTTTGTAGGTGTCCGTTGTGATTAGTTTGAAGCTATCCGGTATTGATAGTAATTAGGTATCCACTGCGGGTATATTATATCTATACTGACATATTACCGTAGCTTACCGCGTGCTACCAACACTGTTATTACTGTTCTAATTGATTACTCATGGGTTGTTTTAAGTAAAATGTATATACTCGCAATTATATCTATACTCAAATATAATGACTTTTTTAACAGAGTAATATAAATCTATTATAATAACGATTATTAGATTATAATGATGAAGGCTATTTTGTATTTATAAGTTTTACTTTTATAACAATTATTGTTAACAATTTTGTTTTATTATAAGTTGTAGTAGAACTTTTGTCGATATGGCTGCTATTATCTGATTTTGATTCATATATTCATTCTGTTTTCGATTGTTACATATTTATTTTACAATTATTAATCATATAAGTACAGAAAGTTAATAGATAAAATTAAAATTGTTCTGTTATTTTTTCAATCTTTAACATTTATTAATCATTGAACTATTGCTTGTATTTTAATAGTTGGTTATATATAAGTAAGTTCTATTTGCCTTCAAGTAAATATTAGCTTTAACAAAAACGCTGGATAACCAGAACATCTTTACATATTTAAACCATTTGAAGGTAATTTTGCAATTATTAACTGCTACATCACCTATTATTGTAAATCATTTTAAGCGAGGAAGCCTTTCAGCTAGCTTGTGGTAGGTCGGTGATTCTACCTGGGTTCACTCTGCGCCTGAAATAGTGTACAGAGGTCCCTTGGGATCTTCTTCCACCTGTAATGAGTTTTACGTCGCGATTTGACAGCTAACTACTGTTAAAATTTCTAATTAACAAACATTCATTAACATCATTATTAAAACTTTTAACTGCCATTGTTTTGATTGCTGTATATGTATTGTCATTATCACGAATTTTAAAATTGAAGGAAAACATAATAACATCAGATTGGTCAGACTTGCCAAATCTTTACAATATGATGAGGTACACTTTTAGCTAAAAGCATCATCATCATCAGCATTCATTAGCGGATCTACAGCGTTGTTAAGTCAGCGCCATAATACTACATGTTCTAATTGCTGACAACGAAAGTGCTGCTGCTATATTATACTATTAATAAATTTCAAGTTTTATTTGCGTTAAAGAAAGTTTGATATGAACATATAAATACACGTATATTTTAGGTTAGTGAACCAGCTGAAGAGTTTCCCTCCGATCTGCTAGACTTCAGTGAGGCAATGCAGGGCTGTTTTTCACATAACTTGTCAAAGTTACCGTTGGATGATAATGTCTATTTTAATATTACATATTTACATCAAACAAACTCGACCAAAGTCAAAGAACTGAGTGCGATATACGCTGAACAGCTACTTCCTGTTTGTGTAACTTGGGCCGTTGTAGGCTTTTTTGGAATTCTGGGAAATTTAATGGTAATAATTTTGTTCTTCTGCAATCGTCGTCTGCAAAACAGGCCATTAAGAGTACACACGATATGCCTCGCCGTCGTGGACTTCCTGTCGTCTGGTTTTATCATACCATTAGAGATCGTCAAACACAGGAACTACTTTTTTGAAAAATCTGCTGAATCATCGCTTATGTGCAAAACTAAATGTTTCTTCAGTGTTGCTTCGATGGCGTGTGCTTGTTTCCTCTTAGTAATGATAGTGGTCAACAGGTATATTGCTATTTCAAAGCCGTTTAGTGTGTTCACGAGAGGCGCCAATTCTAGAAATAAGCTTGTCATCAAGGTTTGCTGTGGGCTCATCGTCGCTATCATAATTTCAATTCCGTCAGGAGTCTTTTGCGGGTCACACGAAACGACAATAAATGACCCAAAAGGAAACAGAACCATCATAGTTCACACTTGCGCTTACGCCCAGGAATACACACATTCAGTTTTACGGTATGTTTATAAGTTCTTCCTGTCAATTTTACAGCTCGTCCTCAGCATTCTCATGATACTGTTGTATGCACTCATTGCAAGGGCGATAATTATGAAGAGGAAGATGAGAGGCGATCAGGAGTGCTCTGCTCATTATGACCATGACGGAAAATTGCAGCGTACATTTTCTACAAAGAGATTATCGTCAAATATTAAAGTAATGTTTGGGATAACTGTTGTGTTCATTACTACCTATTTGGTGTTCGCTGTGCTTTCCTTTATAAATATTACAGATGTACCCATGGCTTTAGTGGCACCATACACATTTTTTCTCAGAGTTTACTTCATCAACTGTATAACAATGCCGTTTCTATATCTTAAGCTTGACAAAAAGTTCCGGATGTGTTTCCTCACAACATTTAAGTGCAAAACGCCAAAACCACAGAGGACAGAAACTAATCTGAGGATAATGTCTACGAGTTCATAACGATTACGTTATCATTTTATTAAAGACTAAGTATCAAACTGATTTTTGACTGGGTTTTAGTCGACCTACGAAGTCCAACCAAGATATATGCCGACTTTCAAGGCCTGACATACCTGGGTAGAACCGCGGACCTTCTGTAAGATATAGTGACCCGAGCAGGACTTATCCATATATATGGATACCATGGCAAGAGAAAGGAAAAAACATAACGCTTCTTCTTATCCAAAACTAGAGCCAGATTTGAATATGGTTTGGGAAAAAATGTTCCCTGGGCGATCTTCTACAGAGATTTTTCACTATCTTCCTTTCTTCGCTCTGTACAAATAGAATTAACTAGCTGTATCTTGTATGTTCTGCCTATAGTCAGAGACATCTGAAATTTATTTCTTAAATCGTATGAAGTCTGCAGATTGCAACTTATTATTTAACTAGGAACATTTTTGCATTTTAATTTATGTTCGTCTCTTCAAATACGAAATGGGAATCGTTAAGATGATAAATAATATATACAGTTTATATACACATGACTTTTTGTGTATCATATACGATTAAGTATGTCATCGTGTATATATATGGTGGATTACCAATTGTTTATAAAAAAAATAAATATTTACATGCAATTACTTTTGTAGTGAAATTAGTCCATACACTTGTTATTTGTAAAACTTATACTACCAGAATTGTTTTATGAAACGAGAAATATTATATTTTTAAGTTACAAAATAAAGAATGTTGAATCTTGAATCTAATGTCGCTTATAGATCGGTCCTTGATATACACTTTTGTGTAAAATATAATCTAATAGTGACTATATACAACTGCGCATTCTACTGATGTGGTCATCTTATGCGTTCAAATTACATGTTGCAAATGTAAGAAACGTTAAAACTATTAAACATTTAAACTATGACAAATATTATGAATCACCATGTAGATATACTATTCTAAATTCAATTATATACACGTCATATCAGGTATGCTAGATTTTTCTAACCGTTTTAGGTTGGCCCCGATTAAGTAATGCTACTAGTAATCATGTTTACGTAAGAACCAGCAAACAGTAAATACAGCATAAAACTCTTTAACCTTTAAATAACCTCGGACCCAGGTCATTGTGGCGACTTTTCAGCTTTTCGTGGTTGACGACAACCCTACTAGAAATTCGTCACCAATAGTATTCATATTACAAAGAGTACACAATCTTTGGTTACGTTCAATGACAAGTTGACGTCCCTTTTATATTGGTATGGGATGGTTCATTGTTCTAAATGCACAAAGAAACTTTCTTATATTAAACAGGTAATTAATATACATGTATATAAATACTCTTCAAAGCAATAATTATTTATATATATTATAAACATTTAAAGTGTTATTCCACTCCTGATAAAATTGGTCATGCAGTCTTTTTCTACAATTAGCTTTAAAGTGATCATCATCAATGTTGTCTACCCTTTAGTTAAAAATATATTCAGAAATACCTTAACTATCTAAGGCAATTTAAAACAAACGAAATCCATGGCGAAGTGAGTATATTATCATTATGTAAAGACAAGGAGGTTCTATACAAAATAGTAAAACATTTGTTGCTTCTAGAATTCAATAACCCACAAGCAAAGAACTTTTGTCTTTACTCTCAATAAAAAATGTGTTATATTCACCATAGACAATGATGTCTTCATACCCAGGGAAGCCATTACTACCAAGTCTTTAGTATAACCCGGCAGGAGATCGAACCCGCGGCCTCCCGCACCGAAAGCGGACGCTCTACCACTTGAGCTAACCGGGCGCTCAGGATTTCGGATTAGCATTACGACTGCTAAAGTCGGTGTCAGGATAAAGTGACCGGTGTTACATAAAATTTTGACCCTGTGGAAAAATGACCTGATGGATCATTTTTCAACGGCCGGTGGGTCAATTTTCAATGTTGAGAAATGACCCTACCCGTTAAATAACGACCCTGTGCACACGTGAAAAAGTGACCCTACCGTGAGAAAATGACCCCGTTGAAAATTGACCCGGAACGCATATACAAATTGCTTAGTTATCCCCCCGCCCTGACGGATGGGGGTGGGGGGTTATGGTAATGGTCTATGATCGTCCGTCCACACGTGCGTGCGTGCACCCGTCCGTGCGTTCGTCGGTGCACATTTTTGTCCGGAGTATAACTCTAAAAATTGTTCAGATATTAACTTGAAACTTCATTTGAAGAAAAATTGTGACAAGCCGAAGTGTAGTGTATAAGAACCTTTATATACATGCATTCTTTATTTAGTTATTCCCCTTTTTATGTTGTTTTCTTTATATTGTCCGGGGCATAGCTCTATCTATTTCAGATTCACTTGGATCTGCATAAGTGGATATAATATGACAAGACGGAATGCAGTAAATACAACCATAACTGTAAATGCTTTACTTTTTTCAATAATTCCCCTTTTTAGCCCGACTATTCGAAGAATATGGAGAGCTTTTACTGTCGCCCTTGCGTCGGCGTCGGCGTGGATTTTGGTTAGTGTTTTGCGTGTAAGGCCTTTTCTCCGAATCCATGTATGCTATTGCTTTGAAACTTCACACACTCATCCGAGACTCTGCTGGACAAATCCCGTAACTCTTGATTGAATTTCGGATGAAGTTTTCCCCCTTTTGTACTTAGAAAATCAGGTTAAAGTTTTGCATGCAACATGTTAAAGTTTTGCGTGGAAGGCCTTTTCTTAGAAACCATATATGCTATTGCATTGAAACTTCACACACATCCGAGGTCATCACATAACGCTGCTGGACAAGTACCATTACTCTATATTTAATTTTGGCTAAATTATTCCCCCTTTCGGACTTAGAGATTCCAGTTTAAGTTTTGTGTGCAAGGCCTTTTCTCAGAAACCATATATGCTATTGCATTGAAACTTCACATACTTGTCTGAGGTCATAACATGACCCTGCTGGACAAGTCCCATAATTCTAGATTCAATTTTGGCTGAAGTATTCCCCCTTTTGGACTTAGAGATTCCAGTTTAAGTTTTGTGTCCAAGGCCTTTTCTCAGAAACCATATATGCTATTGCATTGAAACTTCACATACTTATCTGAGGTCATAACATGACCCTGCTGGACAAGTCCCACAATTCTAGATTCAATTTTGGCTGAATTATTCCCCTTTTTGGTCTAAGAAAAAAAGGTTAAAGTTTGTTGTGCAAAGCCTTTTCTCAGAAACCATACATACTAGTGCATTGAAACTTCACACACTTATCTAGGGTCATAACATGACCCGGCAGGACAAAACCCATAACTCTCGATTGAATTTTGGCTGAACTATCCCCCTTTTGGACGTATAAAATCCGCTTAAAGAAAATCAGGTTAAAGATTGTATGCAGTGTGCTGTCGAAGTTATTTCTCAGTGACCGCTTAATACAACTGAGAAAAATGTGCAGATAGTCGAGCTTGGTGTCCTACGGACAACTCTCGTTACATCTTCGTGTTCATACGTGTGCGTTGTAACTGCGCTAAACGAAATGTTTTGAAATATCAGTAGATGCTTAATTATGTAAAACAGAACATAACAGAACAAAGCATTTACTCAGTATAATCGGGTCATACTTCA
>JAULCC010390202.1:0-11429 GCA_032358795.1 Nuttallia obscurata | reverse complement strand
GATATACATAGTTTAAACCAACAGCATTGTACAATTTCACAGAAATAGCGAACATTTTTTATTGTACTCAAAATGTTCGTACCAAAAACGGAAAAAAAAGTTTAGGGTCGGGGGGTAAAAATAGGTCGGTCGGGTCAGTGGAAACAAACAACTTTTTTTTTTTTACGCCTTATGTATGGAGTATATGGTACCTAATCTCTCTAATACCCAGGACATTATAGCTATAGATACCCAGTGACATTATATATCTTATTTAGATCTATCTATGACATCCAATTCAAAATATCACACTAGATAATGCTATATATCTTTATGTTTATATAGACTTTTAGGATCTTAGAAATAATAGTTCTGTTTCAACATTAACCTTTAGCCTGCTAAGGGCAACCGTAAAAGCATATGCAAACAGCTTGGATCCAGATTAGACGCCGAGTAACCCAGCATCTAATACGGATCCAATCTGTTTGACACTAAGCCAATGTTTCTCCAAATATTGGCCAAATCTAATGAATTTTAAAATCTAGGCAGACGACAATTTAAGCAGACGACATTTGTTCAGCAGGCTATATATGTTAATGTATACTGTATAATACTAATGTAGACATGAACGAAATTATTCTACTTGTTATTTCCAAAACAGAGCCACCCTTACTCACACCAATTTGCCTAACCGAGGTAGCCAGGTATTGACTATATAGCTCAACGAAAATTTCACCTGTTACGAAATTTCATATGTTCAAGTGTTGTTTCTAATTAATATGTTAACTTCCCAAAATATCAAACCTTTTTAAAAACGCTACTCATCAAATCTATTACAATAGTCTTTATACACAGAAAATAACTTACACCAGGGCCTAGTTTGGCTCTTAACTGCACCAGAATGTAATACGTGTGTAGTCTCTTTACACAGTAGACCGAGAACAAAATACACAAAACTCCACAAATCCAAACGAACACTTTCCTCCTCTTCCGGATATTCATGTCGGCCGATGCCTTAATTTTCTCTACGAACATAGAATAATATAACACGTGTAAATTAACACAAATTTGTATTTATCAGTTCGTTGTGATAAATCAATTAAGCTGCTAGATACGAGCTAATTGACTCAGCATCACTTCTTGACACGTTACGTCTGCTTTTGTTTACATTCTGCAACGTGGACAATTGGCGGGAAAAGGGACTTAACTGTAGTTGAGCATTGATATCAGAGTTTTGATCAAAGTACCGAGTGTACAGTGCAATAAAGATTGTGTTTGTGGTCTAATTTAGTAAAATAAGTATGACTTCAAATCTAGGCTTAAAGATATTTACTTTAGAGCAGCTAAGGGTGGCGAATTTCAAATCCTTATAAGAATTAATAAGGTATTACATTACTTAAGGAGACGAAATTTAACTCTTTAAATAAATCACTTAGATAAAGTTTCCAGTAAATAAAGCGCTTTTAAAAGGCAATAATCGGCCGTACAGCTACTATATAAGTGACATATACTCCCATCAAAAAATATAGAGTTAACAAATAAGAATTAGGAGATAAGAATGCCTAAAGCTATGGAACACAAACGCCTCTGTGTATTCGGCCAGATATCAAGACTTTCTTTATTCTCGATAGTAATTTTTTCAGTCGTCCTCATGAATCCGGCCACTGATATGTTGCTGATTAGATTATACTTATTAATTTATGTCATATGTCACAATAAAACCACAGATAGCACACCATGCAAAATTCCGTTCAATGCATTTTCTCCTACACTTCCGTTCGTGTGGCCTGCTAAAAATTTTCACATTATTTACATACAAACTCGAGTTTAAACCGGAAATACAATTAATAAAGAAAATATAAGTAATCTGCTCGCACGATGTATTTGGATGTAGAGAAAATGGTCACATTTTTAGGACAACCGGTTTTGAATACAACCAATGGTCGATTCATACTTTACCTTAGATATTACTTCAGCCAATCTGACAGCTTCAACGAAGAGAACTTTACACACATAACGTTCATACTAAAAAAGATATGTCAAATACAGGATTTGAAGCAGCAAAAGCTTTTATTTGAATTTACAACATTTTGTTTTTAAGTTTCCTTTACGTTCTCTGAGGGAGGCCCCAGAATATACAAATATAATTTTCTTCAATAAGATTACACAATAATACTAATAATCAATTGGGGACATTTTAACTGTATCCCATGTCATAAAATACGAGGTATCCACAATACAATGAAGAACGCACGATGACAATATACAGAGAGGGGCCATAAAACCCCTAAATGAGACAGGGAGCGGTTATGCAGATAACCCTTGCTAAAAACAACAAACCATATTAATTGGCAAATGAGAGTGCCCAGTTAGTGTATTTTCTAGATTTATACGACCCGCCCTACAAAAAAATAAAACAGAAAAATAGTTAAGTTTAAGTTTTATTTTTTATTTGAGTTTCATCATGGTTACAACATACAAATATACATACATATGCAGTTAAAAAGTGTTAACCATGCCATTCAAAATTAGAATTATAGGAGACTTTAATCAAATGTCATTAGACACTATTTAATGACAAGTATTGCACGTAATAATACATAATTATCGGTTGTCTTTCTGAAAAATAATTGAAACAAGACATATTAAGATACTGATATTTGAATATCGGCCAAACAAGCCCCCTTACAGAAATGTTTATAAGAAATCGAACATTACCTCAAATTAGATTTGAGATAAACTGATTAACAAAGACTGTATATTTTATGTAAACCTGACATATAGCTGAATAATTCTATTATTGATAACGGAGAGTATCCAATTATGCCTATTATAGCAGTATAAGGCCCGCCTTATTCTAAGATGAAAACATTTACTACATATCTACATCCCCATAAATCATTTGAACTTATTTTATTCAAACAAATGCTCATAACTTAAAATATGCTTCAAAACAACAACAGCATATTTCAATCTTTGACTTTAATGTAATGTCCGCCCCCTTTTGCATGTACATTGTATTTGTGACTTTTATGTCATTTATATGTGAAAAATGAAGCATGTTTTTATTTCACTTTCATTAGGTGTGTTATAACTCTGTTTTAACCTTTTTTTTCTAAGTATATAATCGAATAAACTTGTTTTAGAAAAAAGCATATTTATTCTCAAACACATGTATTGGTTTAATATATGTTTATGTAAAGTTCCCCTACTCCGACTGGCCACATTTAATAAGAAATTTACCAAAAAGTGTTTAGATGGTTATCGTTTTACATGTAATTACTGAACATGTGCATGACATATTGATCTGCAAAAGTGGCAACTTCTTGAAATACTACATGAAACATTTCAATTCTTCAACTTTGGAACGGTCTAATGTGTCATTCTTACACGCATTAGTTTCTCTAATGTTAGCCGCCATTGTTTGAATCGGATGCAAGGAGTCGCCGGAAGTAGTATTAGTCATAATCAAAGGACGTAACCGATGGTTTGCTACGGGAGGTAACCTAGTTATGACGGATCTTTATAGTACTGTTACTCAGGGGACTGAACCACGGTCGGTCACTTTATCAGGATACCGACGAACCAGTCTTAATGCTAACCCCAAAAGTATGCAGTAATTGAGCAAAGGACAAGCTGTTGCATCAGTTTGAAAACGCAGTGATCTGTTAATCTAAAGAAAAAGATTTAGAGGTAAACTTTTAAAGACTGCGCTTCACCGTTATAGAAAGCGTCCATTTTTGAAAAAAGAGATTGAGAAAAACTAACTAAATTCTTGCAGTACTGCTACATGTTGACGTCATATTGGTTCATCTGAGCCCCCACCCTGATAAAGATATATTCACATTTATACACGCATATATCTATTCATTACATAACCACTTGTCGATACAATTACACATTAAACAATACCGAGACGCACATGCTAAATGGACACAAATAAGAAAAGAATAAGGCCAAATACATACTTGTTCTAATTTGTTAAACACCGTTTTTCTAGTTTAATCTATGACTCCTGATTTCACGGTGTCATCAAATGTCTGTCTTCTGGTGTTGTATTCGCGTATGATAAGCAAAAAACGTACGGTCATTTGCCTCATTATGGTTTGCTCGATTGGTGCGTTGACCGTATCAATGCTTATTCAAGAAGAAACAAATTTAAACCTTTCGATTCCATCTTTTTCGTTCATTCCCCGAAGTAGCATCTGTTATTGACAAAGGTGAGAATTAATGGTAATATAACTATAGGATTCTCTCTTTGTTTCCTAGAACTTGAGCATAAAAATGTGTTCATTGTTATGCCTAATTAAGCGATTACTTTCAAATTGTTTATCTTGAAAAAAATATAACCACTAACCAAACAGTAAAAATATACAACTCAATTAATTCTTATGTGCTTCAATATTGAAAAATTCATTCATTCGTGTGTACACGAGACTTGCCTTTTTTATTATAAAATGAGTGCGAGAAAAAAAACCTGAATGATAATGCTACACTATAAGTAGACATTAAAGTAAAATTACAAATCTGAACGATGTTATTTGACCAATTTAAAGGTTTTCACATCTGGTTCAAAGTCCTAAATGATAATGGTATTCATATTATGTTTGATGACCAACGTTGTTTTGCAAAATCCAAACCTGAGCTAATGAAATGGTATGAAATTGATGACGAGTTTTTATAGGTATCTTATATCGTTAGAAAAATTACTTTGGTTGTGTATTTCGTGTTTCCTTTTATAAAGTGCGAGTCAGTGATACTCTTTCTTTTTTAACGAAGGCAATATTTTGTATCAAATGCAGTTGCTTAGCGCGTGGGAGGATTCATTCAGATTTTCAATATTTGGAGGCCTAAACGACTTGAAGCAAAACTTGGGACCCTATGAAGGTTGGGTACACACTTCATAAATATATTAGAAGGTCATAGCGATGGTTGAGAGGTGATTGTTTCGGAATGCTTTTTCGAGACGTGCCAATGCAGCCTACGCTCGGTTGAAAAGTGCTGAACACTTTGCTTCTCGATCTTACAACATTTGTTTTTGTAACTTCGCACAAGCATGACCTAAAATGCAAACCCTGATAGAGTGATATACACAGATAACCATGCAAGCAATCTAATTAAAATCAGATCTATACCATTTGCGGTAATCACGGTAAATATGGATCTGATTTTAGTGAGATTGACCATGCAAGCTACATACATAACATGTCTTATCCCCCTTGTCAATTCTAAAGGAAGTTTATAGCTACGCATTAGAACCTTTGCTCTTGGGCAAATAGTGCAGACTCAGTTCTGATTGCTTCTGAAGGAGCAGACTGATAATTCATTCATTCATTCAGTTAAGGAGTGGAAAAAGATTTTTATTTGTTAATTTAAATTTATGAAACTAGGTATATATTCCTTAGCCTGCCTCAGTGCGAACTATACTTTTTTCCCCAATGTCAAATATCAGATGTGAAATCCTTCGTTTCCCTGGTGTCATGAGCATATATTATCCTGACTTTAAATTGATCAATGTGAAATTAATTCCCTCGTTAGACTTGATAGGATATTCAAACTCGAAAGTGTTTCTACAAGCCATGGGCTTTCAACATAATCGAGCTAAAATAAATAAGTTTAAACTAAACTCCTTTTGGTATATAGTCAAACTTTCCTTCGTAAAAATGACATAGAAGCCAAAATCCGCTTTCACAGTGATTCAAAGTTCAAGCTCAACATTGAATTCCCTGTACTTAAACACCTGATAGATTGTATGAATCCTTCTTTAGAAGATACATATAATGTGCACAATATCATAATTGTTGTTAAGTCCATGACAGACGAGAAATATAATGTTCCGTACTGTTCATACGAGTGTATGATTCAATGACACGCACCAAAAAAAGGCTCTCCGTAAATAAGTTTCCCGGAAGAGAAATATTTGTTTCCTTGTTTGTTTTAATTTAATAAACATTTTGACATTTTTTATATTCAAACAAATCTTTGAAATAACCTGAAACTTAGACAACAAAAACGTATTGAACACTATGCTAAAATATTCATGCTGTGACATATTGACGCTCTATGTGATCATATTGCTTAAGCAAAATCCAGATTATATATTATGATAAAACTTTCCTGTATTCACAGATAGATTGCTGGCCAGTGAATATTTACAGTTCAAACAGAATGTTCGGAGCATTCCTAGCGGATAGCATACTTAACTTGAATGTTCTTTGGTTAAGCATCTTCTTCATAAAAAAGTTTCCGAGAACCTTAATTAGTAGTAAAATTTCCATTGTGAGTGGGTAGTGATGTTTATTCAAAGATACATCATATAATATACCCAAAGAAAACAGGTTGATATGCTTACAAAATTAATTTTTGAAAATTGCAAATTAATACAAGCAATTACATGGACTTTATAAACTATTGGTAAAACAAGATTTAATGCAAATTTATTAAGAGAAACCATTGACAAATTTATTTAGGGTAATTATCTTAGAAGATCTAAAGCCATTATGCAATAAATACAATAAATTATGGGTAATTATAGACATTTTTATTTTGATTAATTATCATAAAAGATCTTAAGCCATTATACAAATTGATTAAAGAATAGTCATGCAATGCTTTTAATGGTAATTCAGAGGCATGATCATTTAAAAGACTGTACGTTTGTGACAATTAAATGATTGCCCTTTTTATACAAAATATATAAAACAGAAATGCTGTATCATATTCAAATCCATCATGCATGTTTGTACTTCTTTATAGACTCAGATAACAAGGGAATTGACATAATGTAACCAAATTTGGTATGTATATTTAGTCTTTAGAGAGAGACATTTCATGCAATAGCATTTTGGGCCCCTAGAGTCAAGGACAAGGCTGTTGTTTTTTAGAATAGAAAAATCGATTGAAATGTTTATCTTTAAAAAAGGTATGGTCAAAGTCGCCTCAACTAAAAATAGATAAGTAGTTGAAAATAAAAATTCCCAATAACGGTTGATATTTAGTTACAAAAGTTGGCATGTAAATAGAGTTTATGAAGACCTTCTGGTGGAATTGCATTTAAGGCACCTAGAGACAATGTCATGGTCGCTGTAATATATAAAAACGGTTGAAAGAAAATATCTTAGATGCAGTTGATAATATGTGGAAAGAAATCAAAGAACTGTGTTTGGCGACTCCTAGGGTGAAGTTCAAGGTTGTTGTTACTTCAAAAAGAACATCGGTTGAAAATTTATCTCAAATTACGATGACATATTTTGAACAAAGTTAGTTTGTAGAAAAAATTTAAGAGGTCTTTCACGCGTGTTTGGCTTCTAAAGTCAAGGTCAATGTAGTTAGTGTGTACGACAAATGGAAAAGCGGTTGAAACTGAATATCTCTAGTTATGTTGACAAATTGTAACTAAAATTAATAGGTACAAAGATTTTCCGGAGAATTTTCGTGGGCTTTTCCTTGAGGTTCCTAGGGTCAGAACTAAGTTGCTGTTAATGAAAATAGAAATAAACCACACGATTTAAACTGAATATCTTAAGATAAGGTGTATATTATATGTAAGCAAGGTTAATATGTAGAAACTGTTCATGGGATTGTATTTTGTGCGCCTAGTTTCGATTTTAAGGTATCTGTAACTTAAACTAGTAAAAAATGCAACTCAATTCTCTAGGTATAGTTCATTTATTGTCGCTAAAAGTGGTATACAACCGTTCCTAAAGTTGAAATGTTTTTCTAATTCCTATATTCTGTTTTTGTTGTCTGACCAAATTTAAACATACACAACATTTGACAAATAAGCTTGAAAATAATTATCAAAACATAGGTTTATACTCTGCTGAATTCGTCGTTTTGTGGCGTTTCTAAATTGTTTTATAAGTTGAATTCATTTATACATTCAAAACTGGTTACCATGGATTGCGTCCTTTTTAAATTGAAAGTGCATTATTAGCTTAAAACATATTTTATTTCGATATTTTATTAATTATAAAACATTTATACAACGCATCAGCTGAGGATTAGAACGGAAGCTTATAAGCTTATTAAGTTCTCCTCATTAGTCAATAAGATAACATCTGTACTTAACGGTTTCTGTATATTTAGTGAAAAGGTATAATGTAAAAATCATTCATAAAAGAAAGGAATCAATATATTAAACAATAAATAGATCTTTATATCAAATAAAATGAAAACAAACAACAACAGCAACACAGGTTGGTTATGCAGCTACTGAGGCTGGTTCTATGGCGCCGTGACGCTATTAATGTCAGTCCTAGAACAAGTGTAAGTATAAGTGAAAGTACAATTAAATAAAAAAATTTGAACCTATTCATTTGAGGATATCTTCTTGGACGGCATTAAAAATTGAGGTATTCAAATCATATGAGGGGGAAAGGATGCCGAACAGCAAGAGCTATACACAATGCATATAGGTTTTACAACATCAAACAGATCTTAACGAATGCGTTTTTAATTTTGACATGTAATGAAGAAATGGTGGGCACTTTCAACGTTACCACAATGTCATAGAGGTGATTCGATTATATTTCTTTGAAACAGACTGGGGTTAAGAAAACTGCAATTCGTTCGTAGACGATTATGCAATATCTGCTGTCCTCTACATAATAGTATGAAGGTGGTCGTTCAGGATTATTCTGGTCTAGAAATGTCTGAAAGTTTTGACAGAATCGCCGTCACCAATGTCAGCAGGAAGTAAGTTCCAATTTCGGATAACGGATGGTAAGAAAAACCTGTTGTATAGCTGAGTACTGCAAAAGGGTGTATGGATATTGTTTGCTTTTCTAAGAAGATAGGATTTCAGCAACAATTTTGGGACTAAAGAGGAGAGATATGGTGGCGTTAGGCTGTGTACCATTTTGTAATATAAAATGTTTGTGTTATGATCTCCTTCAATCTAATAGTTTCCAGCCTGTTTCAGTATTTAAATCAGCAATTAACACAAGTTTGGTTGCACTTGTGACAATTTTGGCCTCCTCATGTTGTTTTTTTTATCAATTTCTTCCTTTACATATATTGAGCAGTCATCTGCGCATTGTAAAACTGGTCTAATGAAACTTAAGAAATATTGTTTCGAGAGATTTCGATCTAAAACAAATTTCAATTTTCTCATTCTATTGATATTCTTCCAAGCTTTTTATTTAATAGATCCGATACCAGCAACCATCGTCTGATAGATGAATAATTAAGTTCTTGTGAGATTGAACATAGATAAAGGAGGATCAACTGGGTTTTTTTTTAGATATTACAAGTGATTCGGTTTTAGAAGTATTAAAAACTACCAACCAAGATTTTGCCCATTCTGATATCTTACATATGTATGCATTATAGGCATCAGCAGTTACGTTTGCGTGTTCGGCAACTAAATAGAGACTTGTGTCGCCTGCAAAAAGGCGGATATTTGACTAAATATCTGAAATAATATCGTTGATATACACAAGAAGAAGAAGAAGTGCATTTAATTTGGCCTCCATCGATTGTTTGCATTTGCCTTACCATGAATTATTTGGATCGGAAGTAGGTAGGTTTTCCTTTTATAACCCGAAATACAAAATGCGTCACACATTCGAATTTATACCAAACTCTCGTGGACAATTATAATGATTATAACAACTGTTTTAAGGAGATATATATATACCAGAAAGAAAATTTTGACACTTCAAATAACCGTTCCTCCTTCTAAGAAAAAAAACCCAAGTAAACAAACAAAAAAATAAAAACAAACGAAGAACACACGAAAAAACACTTAAACAACAACACAAAAAGCAAAAAGAAAAACATATAATTATTTCTGCTAAGGGTGAAAAAAAAACACTTTTTTTTCTTTGAGGGATCAAAATTCAATTACAGTAGGGGCAGGTTTGGTGAGTTGCGTGTGTTGTTCAGAGATGGGCGAGTCCTGAGATGATGAACAACGTGATGAACTCATTATTAAAATATATCGTTCACATGGAACGTCAAGCCTGTCTTTTAGTAAATTGCGCACACAAAGACAAAGTTTGTTGAATAGTTTAAAAATTGAGTAACTTCTGTCTTAATAGAACCGCCCGGTTAGCTAATTGGTAGAGCGTTCGCTTTGATTTGATTGTTTGATCCCCACCATGATTAAGCCCAATAAAATTTCAGCCACTATTTGTAATCGATAGACTTATGTATGTAATGCCAAAAATGATGTGCTGATAATTACTCGATTGCAATTTTGTTATTGTGTTTCTCGTAATTATAGTAGCATACGAAACCTTTTTAGGGACCCAATATTGCGATATACACCTCGTTGTACTTATTGCGATACACACTTCTTTGACTGCAAAGAAACACACATATTCATGCGATTTTGAGCTTTATTATGCCTTTAATAATTACAAGCCATTTACTCAAGTGAGTTGGAACTGCTGCCACTCTCTTGCATATATATGACAAAAAAAACACTCTCCGATCTTAAACTTTTTAACATTTATCCAGTCTTTGCTTAGATTAGTCGGATTGTTTTATAGGAAAATTATCTTTGCTACACCAACTAGCCATTGTGCTCATGCTTTCGTATGTATTTATAAGAACTGAGACTCTAGTCTAATGTAAATTAATGTAAATTTATAATTGAATAAACGCATAATTTGTAAGGCTGTATATGTTGAATTTGATTATATCATGTTTTTTAGTTTATTTCTATTTCCCCAAGTTCTTAGATAAACATTTTCAATAAAATCATGATTTACACAAGTAATTTCTGTTTATGTTTTTGTACACTCACATGTCACCTGATGAGCAACATGAATGTATATATGGATGTTTTGCAATTATGTACGTTTTGTACACGTTGCTAATAATAATTAAATGGCTGTTATCTTAAACATGTCTTACCCAATGTAATAATAACATGTTATATGTGCAATGAATCTTAGAAAGTATGAACTTAACTTTCATCACATCACATGTTACATTTCATCTAATTTACGATAAAATTTAGAAGTTTTTATGGTTAAACTGTTTGGGTCTAGTCATGTTTGTTTGAAAAAAATAGTTTTGTCTATTAAGAAATCAACTTTCAATAAATTTGCAATGTAACAGTTACTACATGCCTTCATACATATAATATATCAGAAAAGATAAGAAATAATGAAATGAGGCAAAGGACGAAATAAAAAAAAACTCGACTTATGTGATTCCTTTTTGCAGGTAAACGCAATGTAACTTTACATTTACACGTGAGAGTTGATTTACAAAACATGCAGGTTTACACATTGTGTAAGTTTTGGCACATGGACAAGGCTTATGAAGAATGATAGTAAGTGTTATGTCTATATATGTTATTAATATAGTGACTTGAATAAAAAAGATAAATCAGAAATCAACATTTACATAAATGCTGAGAGGAAACCCGGCCCAAAAGGCCGCTTCGCTATCTCACACACAATCAGCTTAACAACATAATCAAAATGAAAACAAAA
>JAULCC010390091.1:0-11429 GCA_032358795.1 Nuttallia obscurata | reverse complement strand
ATTCTGATGAATTTTAAAATCTAGGCAGACGACAGTTTAAGCAGACGACATTTTATCAGCAGGCTAAAGATTAATAACGCAAACACATTTAGTTCCCTAATTACGATGACAGAGTAATGCTAGTGACTGTGAAGTTTAAGTGGATCATAACTGCCTTGCGATGTAGCAGAGTTTTTCTCGCTTTTCAGTAATAGGCATATTGTAATGCTACACAAAAGTAATTTAAACATTTAAACTTCAAGATTATATAGACATCTGTCCCACGATTGCTCCTAATTTATTTATTTTTATCTTTGAAAGAATGTTTAAATTTGATACTTTTAGGCAAACCTTTTTTAAAACTTGCCTTCGAAGTTTTAACGGTGCTACATGTATATAAGGGAAATAACATATATAGAAATTCTAATATCATTTTTTGATCATTGAATTTCTTGATTTGCCTCCAGTATTAATCGGGAAACTGATGCCTGAAAAGAATATTTGTACCGACGTAGGTTCGTTGTTTTCCACCAAAAAAATATTGAAGAAAAGCTTGATCTTTTTTTTTTACCGAGGGATTTCAATTATTGAAATAGCCAAACCGTTAAATTTAGAAAATTGATGTTATAATTCTCAGTAAATGTTGCAGGATTTTTTTTCTGGATATGAACTTTTGCTTTTGATCTGTTGCTTTTTTTCTTTACAATAAATAAGTACGCGGCAATAGATCGTTTCAATAGGTTGTATGACAATGCGATTAGTGTAAGGCTTGCATCCAAAACTGAGCTGAGGCCGTGCCAAATCCTAATGAGAAATAAAGCCGGACATGATTAGCTTTCACGGTGCGGCAATCTTCCAGTTCAAAGGTTCTATCCTTCAACACGTGTTGCAACTATTGCTACCTTTACCAGTTTAATTGATTTATTAAGGATCTCTTTTGAAGTTGACATGGGTGTCTCATGTTTTTTTTTTCGGATTGCATCATCCAGATAGTGTTCACTACTACATACAAGTAGCCTTGAAATGTTAAAACGATACAAGACAAAAAATGAGCCTTTGTCGGGGTTTTTTTTCACATTGTTGAGGTTTTATATTTTTTGTTGCCAAGTTTTTATTACTCGTTCCTCCCTTCCGTTCATTTTTCTGTACGACTCTGTCAGTTTGATAGCTTAAGTTTGTTTTTTCTGACAATTTTATTGCTCATGCAAATTTTACCAGACAACATACTTGTTTCCCGTTTCCGATCTTTGTCTTCGGTGTTTACAATCCCGTTGCTATTGACAACGGGGCATGTGCATTCTTCGCTACCTAAATCAATTTCGGTAAAATCAAGCGTAGTTGCAATTCCAAATCAATCGTAAATAAATAAAACTTGCACATCTAACTACTTTACTATCATTACGTCTGATTTTTTTTTTTACAATTCTAGGGGAAAGCAGTTTCAAGTTTTTTACTGTAGCAGACGACTTTTCGAAAATTGGCGCCGAATAGGTTAACGCTATTAATACATCAATTAATGTCTACGGAATAAGTAAATAGGTTTGTTCCTATCATGATCTATACGATTTTGTACACTATGACGATGAATGAGTAGATTCTACAATTTTGACAAGTAGACTGATCCGGCTACGTCAAAGGATGAGTCCAGTTTTGAGTTTTGCGCTGTAGGGGTTAAATTGTTTGAGGGTGTAACGTAACCAAGACCTCTATTTGTAATGAAAGCCTGAGAAACAAAGTGCAGAGCCATTCCCGTCAAACTGTTTAGTCTGAGATTGATGGAGTTATCCGCCCTTTGAAATGTAATCCGTTTTAATGTCCTGCTTCAAGGCCAAAACCGCTTTCGCTCTCCAAACATTCTGAAGAAGCAAGCGGTGACTAGGGTGTAGAGAATTCGCGCCGGTACTTCATGCTGATTGAGAAATAAAACGTCATTACAGTACAATACATTAAATTGATCGTTTTTGTGCTAAACAAAAAGCTGTTAACAATCAGAACACCATAGAGATACCTGTTGCCAAAATTAATTTAAAACATCTTGGATGCGGTTGTACTAGGGTTTGTAACGGATACGTCTGCTAGTAGAGTTCACTTAGACAAAGGTTCAAATTCATCAAAAACTGCTCGGATCTCCGAGGAACAGACAGTGACGGGTCGACGGCATCAGTGCCAAGTTCTCCTTTGCGTTTAGTCATGGATCAGTGGACCCGCCAATTCCTGAAAGGAACAAAAGAAAAACAGCAAACGATGATGGGGTTTTTCCCCGTTTTCCGTGGGTGGGGGTCATATGATTTCAATTCGTATGAGCTCTTTTGATCTGCAGCATCTAGCTTTACGGTCTACAGAATCCCCGAAGGATTTCGTCCGCCTGTGCGATTTCTAATCGACTATAACAAGATTGCTTTCGTTAATGATTTATTGTCTAGACTGCTGTGTGTTTGTTTTTAAGATGTTAAATCTATTGTAAGTTTTCACAGTTAACATTGCGTGCATATAATTACACAATAATGTCTTAAAGGTCCTGCGCCATTTTGAAGTATATAAAGTTCATGTAAAACTAACAGATGACATTCACCGGAAGAATTGTACTAAAGACGTGTCCTATTTAACCCCTTCACCGCCTTATCCCGAGTTTATAGTCATATGCAAACAGCTTGGATCCGAATGAGACGGCGAGTAACTCGGCGTCTCATCCGGATTCAAGCTGTTTGACACTCAGCCAGTTGTTTTGCCAATACTTAGGGAATCTGTGAAGTTAAAAAAGGGGCAGACAAAATATTGCGCATGCGTGACATTGCAACCGGCAGTGAAGGGGTTATATATACATTGTTGCTAGGGTCAATATTCGTGTATCAGTCACATAAATCACGTGCATACATTTCCGTTTCATAGAACATAGGTATCCCTTTCCCCCCAGCTGTTCACCTTCTGCACAAAAATATTTCTTGTATCAGCAAGTTCACAAATCGAGTCTATGGAATTCAAATACTCAAACTCCATTCCATGACACAAGCGGGCTTAACTTAATAAATTTTACACTAATTTATTACTAAGCAGGCATAACAAAACAATCATTCGTCTGAGAAATGCGAACGCTCAGGTTAATCCGGCGCGTGATGAAAAAGTCTGTTTCGTGATACAATCCCATCGTAAAAGAGCTATGTGAAGCCATGCATCAAAGGAATGAGCCACTTCGGATGGCACATATTTTCTATTGTTTTAACGCGGAGCGGTTATCACCCGAAGAAACTGGTCTAATTTTAGAAACACTCAATTCCTGCTTGTTAATTAGGCACGTCAATACCTACACGCGTGTAAATAGCCAATCATTAGACAATGTGGATACACGTGATGACCCAAGGTAGCAATGCTGGTTAGCAGGCATCGTAAGAAACTTCTAGAAAGTCTAGATATACTTTGGAAAGGCCTCATTTGCTTTCGAATCTCTCTGCGCTGGTAACGATAATGTGTTATACTGACTGAATCTTGGTCCAAATAATTAACTGACTTACATTAAAATAGGAATGAATATTGTGCATTACACCCCGAAAAATTGGCACATAGCTACTGAATTCAAGGGAACTTGTTGTTTGTATACGAACCACTCTGATGATAGAAAATACGTCATATCGAAAACTCAGTGCGGCAAAGTTATTATATCTTAAATGGTGTAGTTGGGTCCCAAAAGTGTAAAAGGTGTCTCGACTTTGACAACATAAACGATTACAATTCACAAACAGTCGGGGTTTTTTTCTCACTTTTTTATTTACTTTCGGGACCTAATTAACTAAACAAATAGTACCGATTTAAAGCTTTTGTTAGATAGAGCACATTCTGTGCACAACATAGTTTTTAGAATATGAAAATATATTGTTTAAACATACATTGCACTGACCTGTCGATAATGATAAACGTATTGACGATGCAACATGTTAATAGTTATTATTAAGGTTTAATGTGCCGTATTCTTGTATATGTATGATGCAGCCAAAGGCATTGTATTTGCCGATTGCTGAATAAATTGAGTTTAGTTGTTTAAAGCTAAGTGGAAAGGAGAATATCACTTGTATTGGCCTTGTCTATGATTTACCAGAAAGCAGTATCAGATACGGTATAAGAAATGTAAATGTTTTGATAGGCTTCTCGTGTCTGTAGTTTACGTTCCTTATGATAGTAATGCCTCATGCGATGTTGCAGTGGTAGACCAGGAGATTTCAATTGTCAGACATCCGTTAAACATGGTTACTTAAGACTTGATGACAGCGTAAGGCAGTGATTCACCTAGTGATTATGTACATAAATGCTTCCGTTCAAAATGTTCTGTATGTTTTATTATTTTAATAGCATTATGATGTTTGGGAAGAGAGAATCATGAACACTGGAGGTGAATTATAGAAGTGAACAGAACGAAACAGTATTTTATTAATGACTTGTACATACATACAACGTCATACATTCAAATTCATACAAAAACAATCTATAATTTAGTCACATAGTCATTAATCATGGAGAGTAAAGTAGTATTTTAATTTTTGTATATTAAAATTCCAACAAAATAACTTGATGAAATACCATCACCGCTACCATTTTAATAGAATGACAGCTAAGCTTGTCTTCCAGCAAATACACTAATTACACAGTATTTATAGTTGTTATTCTATTTTTTAAAGCATTGTTGGTGAAAAAAGATAATCTAAGAAAAACGCCATAGTGTCAAAACAACAAACCTTTACCGTCGATAACATAACGTAGTAGTAGTGTGACTTAGTCGGGCTTTCTTGCTGAAACTTGTACAGTAATAAAACAAACATTTTCTTTCATTTTGCAGGTGCACATCAAAACTGTAAGCGTGACTTTGATGGCCATGGTGGCGAGATAGCGCACTCTTTCTCCACTGGTAACATGCATTTTGACGACGATGAGTATTTTAAGTCCATGAGGTCGACCACATCCGACGGCATCTACCTTCTGAAGGTAGCGGTGCACGAGATAGGTCACGTGCTCGGGCTGATGCACACGAACAAGAAATATTCCATAATGTACGCTATCTACGAGAAGGAAAACTCTGGTCCTGAGTTTGAACTGGGTTGGGAGGACAGGAAAGCCGTGCAGCGAGTTTACGGTGAGCTTACGTTTACAATGTCTGAACATGTCTTATTTACCCTTAGCCTGTTAAACGCGACCTTCATAGAATATGCAAATAGATTGGATCCAGATCAGACGTCGAGTAATCCGGATCCTAGTTGTGTTGTCTCTCGGTCACTTGTTTCTTCAAATATTAGGCGAATCTGATGAATTTAAACTCAAGGCAGACGACAATTTAAGCAGACGACATTTTTTTTAGCGGGTTAAGGGTTAATTCCTGCAATGTATACACTTCTACTATTCCCCCTTTACCTAACGCCCACTTCTACACCCACAGTTAAACAAACAATAACGTTATACCTCTAGGGAATAAATTGCTTCTTTAACCCTATTTGTCTTGGAGGGTGTAATATTTACATTACCTTTGATCTAAGTATACGGCATTAAACTTTCGAATTTCAAAAGTATATCGATCTTCAGACGTAAATCACAATCTCTGAACCATGTTTAATATCATTGTTTTAGATCAGCACACCGAGATGTACTTACTTTCAGTTTGACCGTTGAAAATTAACCCTTTTGGTACCAAATTATTTTCCTCTGCATATATTGTCGTCTGTCTCTGTGTTCAAAGTGGATATTTCTTAAACTTCTGGGGCCTCCGTGGCCGAGTGGTTATAGTCATTGACTTGCAATCTCTCCGCCCCTCACCGCTGTGGGTTCGAATTCCGGTCTAGGCACTTCGTTTTTTTCAAGTGAGGAAGCCTTCCAGCTGGCTTTTGGTAGGTCGGTGGTTCTACCTGGGTTCACTGTACCTGAAATAGTGTACAGGGTTCCCCCGGGGTCTTCCTCCACCTGTAATGAGCTGGACGTCGCGATATGACTGAACTAGTGTTAAAGCGACGTTAAATTCCTATTAAAGGAAAGAAAACTTCTGTTTCAGAATCAGGATTTCAAAAAGTTTGGATCCTGATGAGACGCCGAGTTACTCGGCGTTTCATCTGGGTCCAAACTGTTTGCAAAAATATCACCGAGTCGACAATGGCGGCGAAAGGGTTAAACACAGATGCAAACCAAGCAGCACTTAAAACCACTCAAACAGTGTTCTCAGTATCGCTTAAAACCTGCCAATGTGTTTACTATGATAGAATTAGATAAATTTAAACTCAGAAGTGGTAAATCTTGCCATTAGCTCTAGCTTTCATGTTGTATGTTAATTGGCGTGTGCAGAAAATATGCATACGTTTAAAACCAGTCCCTCGGCCTTTATTTATTTTATTTTTTTTTTATTTTTTTTTTGACATTCACAGTTCTAAAATATGCATTCCAGGGTTTAAATGGCAGAGTTATGAATTGACCTAACCCCAAATACCTCATCCATTTGATCATATAAAACAGCTATACAAATATGTAACTCGATGTCGAAGGATAGATATGAGGTGACAATACTACAGTAGACTGAACATTTCGAAATAATATCAAAATAACGGGACCTACTTTTTCAATGAGTCACCCGGCCTTGAAACGGATTGACACGTTTATCGCACTATATTTAGTATAACGTAGACACAACATATAACTGACAACTGATATCTGTCACGAACTTAATAATCATTTTGACTGATGTACCTCCCGATTTAACTCGGATCTCGCGGCCGACTTGACTCAGATCTCGCAGCCGACTTAACTCGGACTTAACTCAGATATCGCGACCGACTTAACATACATATATATTATTAGTGTTTTAAAAACTAGAAAACACACTGAATTACATTCAGCGTAATCGGTCACTGAAGGCCGAAAACCCTATTCACTGGGCGTTAGCTGAATGATAACTAACACAATATAATCAATCATTACTTCAAAGGTTTTTCATTTTTTTCAGTGTAGTCTCCGCTTTATTATTCGTTTGCCGTACAAAAGATTAGCTCATTCGTACCACCTTGATCATTTGCCGGAATATCCCGAATGTAACATCGTGAAAAGTCGTAACGTTATATATGCTCGTCTATCTCCGGAAAAGACGACGTCTAATCAACGTAAATAGTCGTAACGTTCTAACATTGAGTTGGTTGGCGTTTTACATTCGATAAATGCATTAGAATAAAACGTTCAATTATAAAGATATATATGAGACTATATCAATGAAGAGAAAACTTTAATTTCGGCTTTTTATGTATAAACTCTACAGAGAAATAATATTTTCATGATATTCATGGAAGCTGCAAATTCACTGAACACAAAATTTGAAAAGAAATCGCAATAGTTATCTGCAGCGTAATTTATTTAAACAATTTTAAGTTCGACCTGATTTTCACTTATACACAGAACGCTTTCTGCTACTCACAGTTGTATGTCTGTTTTCTGTAAGAAAGAAAGGATACAAAATTAATGTCCTTTAGCCTGGTTCAATACATTTGAGGTACATTGTACACTAGAGTTAAATGCGACAGCAATTGTTTCTGCTTTCCTATACCACAGCCCATGCTGTGTCTAGAACTACCAAATGAAATTGAACATGACATTTAGACTTTAAAATTATGCATTATCTAACGGCCTTAATTTCTTCTAATGTCTTCCGGTGGCAGAAACGTGTCTTGTTGATAGCGTAATTAAATACGTTTGCTGCATCAAAATGGCTAATTAAATTGTCATTCTTAGTTCAACAAGATTTCTCTTTTTCTCAGTAAGATTTAAATCTGAAAGTTGTGTTACTGCAAACTGTTAGAGTCTACCCAAAATGCCGATAACCATGATGTCTGTATAAAGATCTTAACCCTTTGCCTGCTGAAAAAAATTGTCGCCTGCTTAAATTGTCGTCTGCCTTGATTTTGAAATTCATCGAAATCGCCCAGTATTTGGAGAAACAATTTGCCGAGTGTCAAACAGCTTGGATCCGGATTAGACGCATAGATACGCGATGTCTAATCTGGATCCAAGCTGTTTGAAAATTATGTCACCGTTGCGCTTAGCGGCCCAAGGGTTAATTTGAAAGGGAGATAATGTCTGTAGTATTTTGTTGGTTGATCCGTTAGAGTTTGATCTGATCTGAGTGTAGGGCTAAAAATGTTATGTAATGTTTAATAATGCCAAATAAACTGTAGTCTATTGTATTGTATATTATTTTATGTTTAACACATATGTCACCGAGACCGATGAAATAATTTTATATAAATCAGCACAAAGTGTTTACAATCGTAAAACGACGTGTCACTCAATGTCAGTGTTACTTGTCATGGTGTTGGGATACTTGTACCTTTACATGTTGTCTGGATTGTGAATAGATGTGAACCAATTCAATGTTTCCTCTATTATTTAGTCCTTTAACAACAACTGAATATCAAATGCTTGTATTTTAACTCTCTTCCACTCATTTTGTAAAAAATGCATCTTAAATTGAATTATTGATACAAAAAAGCTATATAATACTTTTTTTTGTTTCCATGACAACCAGGTGTATGCAAGGGTCGTTTCAACACGGTGTTCGATTGGCTTAGAAAGGGCGATAATGGCCAGTTTATCTACAACACGTACTTCTTTCGGGGAAACCACTATTGGATGTACGAGAATCACGCCAATAGAACGAGATACGGGGACCCACTGTACATCAACAAGGAGTGGTCGGGTATACCGAACGAGCCAGATGGATATGCGCATATATTTTTCTTCAACGGAGTAACGGTTGTGGATGATGCGTACTTCTTTAAAGGTAATTAATTTACTTTGTAGTAAACCTTGAAAATAGATAAAAGTCAGTTTTCAAAACACACATAATGTATCCATACACATTAAGATTAAGCATTCTCAGATGTAAACCAATCAAAATAGCCGCTTTTGTAAACCAATCAAAATAGCCGCTATTGTAAACCAATTAAAATAGCCGCTATTGTAAACGAGTTTTTAAAAAAGCCACTATTGTAAACCAATCCAAATAGCCAATGTTATAAACCAATCAAAAAAGCCGCTATTGTAAACTAATTAAAATAGCAACTGTTATAAACCAATCAAAATAGCCGCTGATTTTTACAAATAAAAAGCCGTTATTGTAAACCAATCAAAATAGCCACTGAAGAAAAGAACGTTACGTGTTATTGTCTAAGGAAATAGCATACTTCGGTGAACTGGATTTCGTTCCTTGCCGTTTCACACAAGTTCGTACATTTGGGAATAGCAATTAAGTTAATTTTTATGTCCATAATACTGCCCCTGAAGTATCACTATAATTCAGTAAATATTCATAATAAATTATCAGTTTTCTTCAGTTTAATATAAAACGTTAGAAGCGATATCCCATGAAACGATGTGTTTTAAGACTTGAAAAGCAGACACTTTGATCCTGCAGTACTAGTAAATGATGCTAACGAGCAAGAATGAAAGGGGAGGCGACTCGCTCATTATCTCGTTACAATACCTGTTTGTTGTCCCGCTAACGGTAAATATGCAGTATACTTTTTGTACGTAGTCTTTCTTACCGATAACACCGGTGCTTTGCGCGTTTTTGCGTAAAAATAAACGCATTTATCTGATGAGGATCTACATTGTTTGCTATTGAGTATTGAGACAAAAGTTTCGTCGGAAAATGAAAGATTGTTAATGGATCAAGCGGACGTATTCTCAGTGTTTGAGCAGAGACTATCCTTTATGATGATGTTTTAATTGTTCGCAAAGTACAGGCCTTCTTGTGCAGATTGGATAACACAGTCAGCTTAGGTTTTTTTTTCAAAATTTGTCTGACACATAATCACACACCGCACTATTGTTATGAAGTCGAACACGCACTCACTTAGTCTACAGTCGTACCTGTCGAACTTACTAGAAGGACGCGACCCATTTGTTTCGCGCCAAGAACTAGAGAGCCTGATTAATCATCAAAGTCAACGGTTGGCGGGGGAGTTGGTATAAAGTGCTTTCATAAATAAAAAAGACACTGACAGCTTTATATTGTTGACATTCGGTGATGTTCCATACCTTACTTACTTTGAACCGTTGTACTTAAATTTAACATACAAGGCTGTCAAGAAGACGATCAGTGTAGGCGGAGAATACGTCTCTTTTTGCAATGTCAGGTTTATAATCGGCCGTTAAAGAGGGCGAGTTGTGTGTAAATTCTCCGCAAAATGTGTGTAAATTGTCTACAAATTGCGTATAAATTGTCCACAAAGTGTGTGTATAAATGCAATGTGTGTAAAATGTCCGAAACGTGTGTGTATAAAATGTCTGCGACCTTTATGTAAATTGTCCACAAAGTGCGTGTGTGTAAATTTTCCACAAAGTGTGTGTGTAAATTGTCTGCGACCTGTGTGTAAATTTTCCACAAAGTGTGTGTGTAAATTGTCTGCGACCTGTGTGTAAATTGTCCACAAAGTGCGTGTGTGTAAATTGTCTGCAACTTGTGTGTAAATTGTCCGCAAAGTGTGTGTAAATTCTCCGCGAGTGTATAAATTGTCCGACTTTTAATTGAATGGTCGTCGATGGTCCATGATAATTGAGAATTATTTGCGTGAACTCATTCTCAGATATATACACAACTATGATTGGTTCAAATATGTCACGTGATACATTTCAGCCAATGAAACACAAGAAACATTGAGCTTGATATGAGCCCATGCCTAATACAGTTTATAATAATGTGACCAGATGAACACGTTCAAGTCACAGTAACCATTTCGGAAACTTCGTCTGTATTGATACAGTGTTAGTTCACTTCTTTATCTAAGAGGGAAGGTCTTCCGCTACTTTGAAAGATTGTTTAAATGCTTCAGCTAGTTCTTTTAATCTGCTCAGATGAAAACAATGATGATACACATGCGAGTCAGCCTTGCGAATTTTTATATTTCCCAGATATCTACTTTCTTGAATGATGCAAGTCGTCCCGGTTTGTGAACGTGTTGCTGTTCTTTGCAGTTGTTGGTTTTTGTTTGTTGTTTTTTTCTGTTTTTATTGCTTTTGTAGTTGTTATTATTTTATAGGACCGACAAATAATTTTAATCAAACGCTCCAACGCTTGAATATTAAACGGTCATGTTCCAAGATATAAAAACCAAACATATGCACTCTGCAGCATACTTGATAACGACCTTGGTTTCTTAAAAAAAAAAAAAGCTTCACCTCGGTCGTGTGAAAAGTTTTCACACTGATTAAAGTGCATATCAAAATAAATTTGCTGAAATTTACGAGAGATTAGTGTCAAAAGGTCGCTGTCTTGTATTTGTTTTAAATCTTTCTCCTTACTGTGGTTTTACTATGACGATGAGAGAGGCGTAACGTACCGCCCACTCCCCCGCGAAACATAATATTTCATAAAGTACGTACCGTTACGTTAGATGATAACATATATCATCGTGACATGTTATGTAACTGTCTTATAT
>JAULCC010389869.1:0-11430 GCA_032358795.1 Nuttallia obscurata | reverse complement strand
TATACTGGTTATCAATCAAGATTGTTCAAATGGTTAGACCTTAGGGTTACATGAATTACATGAAGTAATTTTGTAAATAGAGATATTCAGGTGAGCGATTACAGGACCATCATGGTCCTCTTGTATGAATGTAATGATCGCTGCAACAAAATGCTCTGTCAATTAGTCATTCACCTCTGATTGATGTGTGGAATGTTATACTTCAGAACTTGTTTTCAAGGCCATATTGTAGGGATATTCATCATCTTCAGTAAAAGGTTTTAGTTATGTGTTTGAATTTCACTACTTGGATGATTAGTTACATGTATTGGTGTTTTATGTGATAATCTGTGTAGTTGTATTTTAACCTTTATTCAGAGAAGAAGTATATCAGATGACAGCAAACTTGCAACTTTACAAGAAACAAAAAGACAGACTCATGAAAAGGAGAAATCTTTTAAGGTATGTATGCCATTGACTGATTCATGTAAATTTCTCATGAAACATGTATATAGCAATTTAAAGACTACACCTACAAACAAGTGGTAGATACATTTAGAAAAGTTATTCCACATTACTAAGGAGTTGTTTTTTTTATGAAATGAAATAGTGAAACTTGAAACAAAACCCATTGTAACTATAGGCTTTCTATGTTTGCTGCATAAAATGACTTAGTTTACTTTACTAAGCAAAATTATTAAAGTGTCTTGCTTTAGCTTGCAACCCATTGTGATCTTAATGACAGTTGAACCACTGGCACTTCTATTGTAAGTATGATGCTCTGACCACCACACTTCACTAGAGAAGTTTTGAAGGACAGTAGTCAGTAAAAAAAAACAGTAAAAAAGCACATTTTTAGTGGTATGTCTGGATGGTTTAAACATATCTTTTTGGCAAAAATACAACATCAAATATATACAGTATTACATAATATAAAGGATTAAAACAAAAGATATAAAGTCTTATATAGTTTTTCACCAGTCTGATTGTTTACTTATTATGTATATATACAAATGAAGTAATGCAAATATGTTGTAATATGTGCCTTGTTTACAGCGATCACCATACATCTCTGACAAACAGACTAAGCAGACTGGGTAATGTAGAAACGAAAGTTAAACATGAATACAAGACATCTATGGCACAAACACATCAGGAGGATTCCAAGGTAGTACAGAATGGGAGAGATTTAAACAGTGTATCCATTATAATTATTACAGTAGTCACACGACTAGCCCCAAATTGGGTATATCAGTAGTTCTGTAGTATTGTGTCTGTTTCTATAAAAAATTTCAGCTTTGAGTTACAACAAGCTGACATATACCATGGGAAACTGCATTTAGTAAACTGTGCATCTTAGGTGCCTGCACTGTTCCCAAATTCATCCAATCACCACTTACTATGTGTGATTTTCTTTTCCAGTGATGCAGGCTTTTTTACCCCCAAGTTGGCCATAGACTCAGTGATGAGAGATTTTCACATGCCAGTCTTTCAACAAAAGTTGTCCTTTCTCTAACTTAAAAAATACTTATCAAGTCTTCGTCAAACTTGGTCTATATGTTTTTGACAAGTAATATCTTGGCCAAGTTTAATAATATGCCAGATTGTGTGAGGCCTTCTGGAGTTATAAACATTTAGTTGATATTTTACTAAAGACGCTCTATTCTGTAATTTGGAAAATCTTCATCAAATCTTCATGTTATATCGATATAGGCTAAATTCAAAACTCTGCCTATTAGCCCCAGTTGCTCCATTTATTTTTGCAATATTTCATCAATTAACAAGATACTTTCCACAAGAAAAAGTTTTTAATTGCATTCATGAATAGTACTTAGTACTAGTAAGAATCATTATAACTTTTCACATTAAGATAAAAAGTGAAATATTTTAGAAAGATGTTAAAAAGCACAAAATCTACATATGATATACAGACCAAGTTTACGAATTATTGCCCTTTGTCTAATTAGATTATAGATCGAAATTAGGTAAAAAATCTGTAATTGACGCCCCCAAAGTCGAGCGCCCAGTCCTCCAACAGCTCTTGTTTCATGACCGCTTAATGATTATAAATGATTGTAATTTTTTGTAGATGAATGACACTTTGGAAAAACTGAAGAAAGGTGTGGATGAAATGAGTCATTTATATGATTCCCCTAGCAGACCCTCGAGTGATGTAGTCAGCCAGAGTGGTCCCCCTTGTCAAACTACCTCTCCAACCATGTTCCTTTCTCAATTACCCATACAACAGTACTACAACACAGAAGAGGCTTACACCACACAGTTGACAGCTTACACTAAAAAACAGTTTTTCCAGGTTTGTTTATATGTCAATCATGTCTACTATGATATGAATGGGCTATAAATAATTTACTACAATTGGATGATGTTATTGGTATTTAAACCACATATATACAGTTCAGGTCATTTTGCGACTTTCCAGCATCTCGTTGTGGAGGAAAATCTCAGGTTCCCCTGGGTAGAACCACTGACCTTCAGCAAGCTAGCATGAATAGCTTTCTCCCATGAAACATTGTGTGATCTGTGTCATTATTCAAATCCACAACAAGACATTGTTTGAAAGGCTAAATGCTTACAAGTCATCCATTGCTTTAACCACTGAGCGACTAAGGCCCTTTATAGTTGTTAGATAAAGTTGAAGTCATGCTTTCTTGTTATATGTTTTAGTCATTATCTGGCACATCACTGTTGTGACGGTAAAATTTAAATTCTGATAAATGCATACTTTTGCCAAATTTACAGAAATTTTGTTTGATTGAGCAATATTGAAATCCCTGATAGAAATAATTTTTAAGGTTTAAAATTAAGCTTGTCTTTTATGATATTGATAGAAGAAAAAAGATCTTATCTTATGATGTGCAATTATTATTTGACAGGGTATTGCAGAAATGGCCAGCTCTGGAGAAGATTCTCGCTATGAGATCCTTGAGGTCAGTGACCCTGATAGTCTACTGGTCCGTGGTGAGAATGAAGATGTCAACATAAGAGACTGTAAAGAACTAGCACGGTTACAGGGATTGTATGTTGATTTTCAAATCTCAACTTTACACAAGATCTGAATTGATAAGATATGTGGTCGTTGCCTTCTGTCATATTGTAATGTAGCCATTTTACACTTTTGAATGTTGAACTTTTAACTGTGAACTCTTTCATTATTCACCATAGACCAGATCATCATAATATTCATGGAAAACAGTTAATTAATGAGTAGAAAACAGTGCAGACTAGGGTTAAATAGTTTATTTGATCTGGGTCTACTCTGTAACTTTCAGGTTTCTTGTTTACAAACGATTAATAAGAAACGGAGCAACATCAGGACCTCGATATTCTAGAAAGATTACAGATACACCTTATTTTACAACATTGGATTGTAATAGGCTTGTATGCACATTAATCTTGAGGAAAGTATTTGGTAGTGGACTGTACCCTGGTTTTTCTTGATAGATGACTACTATCAAACAAATCAATAAATTTATTTGAACTTGATGATTTTTTGGCTGCTTTTAGTTTCTCTAAATCAGATAAATCCTTTACTGTACTAATAAAGTTAAAGAGGCATCGAATTAAACAATTTGTCTGAAAATTTCCAGACCGAAACTTTTTTTTATATATTGAATGATACTGAAATAAAAAAAAATTACATATTGAGACAATGTTTTCCATTTAAAAGCCAGTTGCCAGGGTCAAGGTCACCTTTATCATCTTGTTTATTTATAAATGTGGTCTTTGTGAGAACTTGACTGTGGGTTTCTTAGTTTGGCCTTGACCATCTGGTATGATAATGTAGCTATTTACTGTACTACTGGAGAACTCGGACTATATCTGTTGATGTTGTAGGTATGTAAAAAGTGAGTCAGAAACAGTCAAGGCCATGTGTAACATGAAGAAGTTGAAAGGTCAGCTTCAGTGGGCCGAGGGAACATTAGATAGCCTAAAGTCAGGGACATTTTGTACACAAGGTGCAAAGAACAGGTATGGGATACTTCATTACCACAGAGGCCTAGTTTTCCTGGGCTCAATATCAGCTTTTGATTCACCAAAAGTGTATTTTAAATTCTATTTGCAGGCTTCAAATGATATGTGTCAATAGCAGGGTTTATCGATTTTGCTGGTAAAGCTGTACATCTTTATTATTTAGGTTATGTCTTGTATGATTAAGATTTTGTTTCACCATTTTTGGATGAATTGTCATACATTGTGAGAGCTTTGTCCATCTGTTTTTTTCCCAAAAAGTAGCCTCGGCCAAAAATCTGCTTTTCTACATATTTTTTCTTCAAACTTTCAACATACTCTTATTTTGACAACAGAATCAAGCATCTTCCTTCGGAAATTTATTTTAGTTAGCAACACAAGTGATACATGGGAAGCTCTTCTAGTTCAGTTTCATTACACTTGATATGTTTTGCCTGGGATTTTGTGTACAATTACTCTTTTATCAATCTTTATGGTACTTTGTTACAATGCAGAGAACGACTACAGAAGTTACAGTCCACAGTACAGGCTGTAAAACAAGACTTCCTTACACTTAGTGAGAAGGAAGTTCCCAAGCTGATCCAGGAGTGTAAAGATGCCAAAGTACTGAGGGTACTGACAGGAGATTATAATCTGAAATTAGCAAGACAGGATTACTTCACCTCAAACCAAGACAAGGTCAGTGTTAACATCTCATTTGTAATAATGATCAAAGAAAAGATATCATACCATTGTTATGTTATGTATATTGTTTTATCAGTGTAATAAAATAACATAATAAAATAATATTAAAATAAATATTAATACTTTTCAAAATAATGGAGTTCAATTACGTATGCATATAGCTTTGTCATCAACAGATAATCAGTGAACTGATCAAACAGCGAGCTAGAAATGAGTTTTTCACTATGTCCCTAGAGGTGGAATTGAGAAGACACAGAGATCTCCATCACATTCTGACATCACTGTATACACAGCTACACAGCCAGTATACTCAATATCAGGCCAGACTGGTACGTAAACTTACTAACAAGCTAATCATGTAATAAATGAGTACCCAAGGGTATCAGTCACAGTTACAAATGGACTAACATATATTGATATATTTGGAAAGATCTGGCATGTTAGTAAAGAAACATCAGTCTAATGCAATTGTAAAACCAATGTGATTTATGCAGTAACAGACTCTGGGTTTGCCAGTATTATTTTGTTTAAGTTGCCAGATTGAGTAAATCTGTTTGTACATGCAGGCATTTTGTTATTAGTCAACAAAGGTAAGTTAATTATACAGAGGCAGTAGATAAATACCTTCATAAATGAAGTATGCAGTAACCTGGTAGTCAGGGCAGACAAAATTGGTCATAACATACTGGTAAGTTATATAAAATTCCTACATGAAAAAAACTGGGCCAATGGCTCTTATTTTATAAACTGTTGTCATAGTATTGTTGTAACATATTTTTTGCAGTGTTTTTATTATATTCTTCTTTTTCCAATGATAAACTGTCATGTGTTTATAAGGGTTATATTCTGTTTAGTTGATGAGGTCATCTAGAGTCTCTAACAGCAAGCCTATTGTACTTTTATTTTACAGATGGTAATGGGAGACAACTCTCTCACACCTGCCAGACACAAAAGGGAGACAATAGATTCCCGAGATAAGAGCACAGCAAGATTGCACAATATGTTAGGTAAGATACAGCACAAAATGATAGAACTTGTCCCCTGATATATCATCAGATGAATGTTCATTGAGATACCTCTTTAGTCATCCGTACATGTAATAACTTTTTATCTAAGCTGATGGAATATCTAATTTGCCAGGCCTGCTTTTGTGCAAATGTATTAGAATTATTCAGTAGAAACATCTAGGATTGAAAATCCAGAGCAGTCCTGAAAAAACAGTCAGCTTGGTTGTTGCATGACACTTCTATAACAAGCCTTTGTATATAAGTACTTTATAAGACTTATATTGATGTGCGTTTTTTCAAACTTGACTGTTGTAAAATTAATTTTGCCATCTTAACACATTAAGAGTACTGGAAAAAAGCCAATACGAATATATAATTAATGAATAAAAGAGGGAAGAAGTAAAAAGGTTTTAGCCAAAAAATAGGAGATTGGCATAATTGATCTGCAGTAAGATTATGTAGTAAAACTCTTGCAGCTGCATCACCAAGGTAACATATGATCTTGTTGTATGGAAGTTAATGACTCATAGAGATGTATGATAAAATACATTTTATATAAGTCATTTCGATATCAGTTTAAGATAGTATGTGACCCTATAGAAGGCTGTTACAGCTAGGTTTTTCTGTACTCACACTTCTTTTTGGTGACATGTGGTCTATAAGTATGTATGTTTCCAGATGAGAATATCTCAGAATCAGAAAAGCAGCTGTTCCTGACATACTCGTCATTACATGAGAATGCTGAAAGGTTGAAACAGAAGCATACAGGGGTGACATGTGCGCTTAGATCCAGGAGTAACACTGGCCATGACCATATGCAAATGCTGTAAGGACTCTTTTTAGATATTTGCTTGGTTTTACATATCACTACATAATTATATTTATTGAAATCGCATAAACAAACCAAGATTGAAAACTGGTGCTTTCAGATGAGAAAGTATGTATGATAATCACAGTCTTATATTTGAAGAATTAAGCCCAGCAAGATTTTCTGACATGTATTTTCTTTGAAGTTCTGGGGTATATTTTAAAATTTATTTCACAGTGACATAAACATAGTTTTATTGTATGATCTAAACTTTAATGAAATTAATGAAAAGATTGTTTATTGGTTTTACTTTCTGCCAGCTAGGGCTAATGGATGTTTGTGTAATAAGACACTTATTTTAAAACAAAGAATTTTCATTTTGTTTGTGAGACCTCACATACTGTCTTATACACTTTCAGAGAGCGCCATCTCAGTATGTGTGAAGATCTAGTGTATGCAGGGTCCACAACTACCAGTGGTCAGCCACTACTGACCCCACGAGCCATTCAGGAAACCATCCTACAACTGAAGGATATGCTGGAACAGTTAGAACAGGGCATCATGAAGGTTGTCAAGGATGTTGACCATAAAAAGAAGGTAGATATGGATATACTTAACCTTTATATTATTCTGAATTCTTCATTGGTTATGTGAATATCTCAAAGATTACCGTAAATTGGGATATTTTGGCATCAAGATATTTTGGCCACTTTTGCACAAAAGGCTAGTGTTATTTATTGGCTGGTTTAATTTTGGCCATTTACCATTAAAGTGGTGAAAATTCAAATATCTACCTTATTTAAAAGTGCCTGTAAATTATCCACGAAACCTACGATATGCCATGCTGATAAATCTTATTTTTGCATCACTGTAGAAATGTATCAAAATATAATCAGCAGCATTCACCGCAGTGTATCTGTCATATTCCTGATTTCATTAAAAAAGTAATTCTGTTTGATATACTCAATCAAAAAAATTCTCATGAGTAAATAAATTTGTAGATATTTAATACCAAAAACATACACTTGTTTGAAACCTACACGGCAAAATTTGGTTCCAGTATAGTATTGTACCTATATTTCGGACAGTTTATATTTCGAATACAAAACTGTAAAGTTGTGGAACAATTGTCTGCATTTAATGTATATTTATTGGAACATAATTACAGCAAGATATAAATTTAAGAAATATACACATACCTGGTAAAATGGCTGGAGTAAATGACTGCTTTGTGTATAACACCTGCAAATGCACTAACAATACACACAATCATCAAACCAATTATCGATTTTTACCTTCACTCAAGTTATTACATAAAAACATGCTTTATGTGTGGGGAATGTAACAGTGTGAAAACGGCTGTTTGTTTTACCAAAGGCTTTTATTGGTGTGTTTAATTTTCGCTACTTGACAAAGGTGGCCTAATAGGCCAGTTATAAACCAAAGCCAAAATAACCCAATTTACAGTATAGCCAGGCTTGTTGTTGTAGTGGTAACATAGCTCCTCTTTACAATCTTAGGGTGGAGTGGCAGGTTTGATCCTAGCCTGGTCTCCCTGTTGGGTTATTTTCATCATTTCAAATGTGTGGTCATTTGTCTCGAACAGTTGTTTAAAGTGGCAAAGTTGTCAGTTGATTACTGAAATACTGTCAATAGATACCAAGGAGCACTGTTTGGTTAACTGTTTGCCTTGATGTATGTGAATTCAATCTTCACAGCAATTTTTTCCTAAGGGCTTGCTTGTTGACCAGACATTTTACTAAAACAAACACCCTCACTGCTGTGTAATTGAATCAAATACTGGGAACTTAGGAAGTTTTAAGTGAGGAAGCCTTCCAGCTGGCTTGTGGTAGGTTGGTGGTTCTACCTGCTTGCTCTCTGTGTATGAAAGTATGTACAAGGGTCCCCTGGAACTTTCTCCAACTTGTCATGAGCTAGATGTTGTGATGTGATTGAAATAATGTTGAAATAATGTTAAAAAAATCTTTTTTAATAAATCCAATTAATAAACCTAATTGTCTGAAACTACATATGTGCCCAAGTGCTGCTTAATACTAAAAGAAGTAACTGATATATCTAATGAGCTGTTATTTTTCTGAAAAAAAAGTAATAAGGGAAACACAGTGACATTCACTTCATTGTGATCCTTTTTTCCAAATATCTGATTGTGAAATGCCTCTTTAGGGCAAAGAAATAGAGGATAATTGTTTTTTTTTAAAGTAAGATAAGTTTTTTTATATTTATTTTTATTTTTATAAATTTATTTCATCAAGTGGAAAGCAAAGGCTATATTTTCACGACTGACTACACTATTTACCAATAGAAACATTAATCCGAGAAGACACTATGCTTACATGACTTTTCAATTAATGAATAAATGTATATTAGCTATTTGGAGTTGTATATGTCTGGTTTTTGTTTGTTCAGTAAAATGTTTTTAATGGTGGGGGGGTAAATTTCTGAATACAGATGATGTAATAATGGTCTTGAAATTAGCACATCAATTGAAATGCAGTTCAATAGGGATTGACTCTGAAAGATATTTAAACAACTTTATATGTAAAACTAATGAATTAGTCATTTATAAAAAGTTGAAACTTAATCTCCATCTTGGAAAACTTCATATTTAACATTATATGTGCTTGTAGTTAGTTAATGACGATCAGCCTTTTGAAAAATACTTGTGTGTTTTCCTTTTCACGTAGTTCAGATTTAGAGTAGCTACAATTAAGTTCTTAACCTTGTATTTCAGTTGCTGAAATCTGACCCGTTGTTGGCCAGAGAGAGAAAGTTGTTTACCTACTTCTTCACAAACCCCAGCAAGCTCCAGCAAACATTGGATGAACTGGCAACAAGACTTCAGTCAGAAAAACATATGGAAAAGACTGAACACAGATAGTAAAAATCTGTTTGCTTCCTGTTAAAAAACATTTAGGTGCTTATTATTGTTCTGACAGGAGGTTAATGTCACTTTTAAACCTTAAAGCAAACAAAGTGATGCATTTTGCTAGTGCAGCCACTCTTTTGATAAACAGGAGGTATTATGTAAACAAGTATTGCTGACTGGTGGTCATCATTTACACTTTGTCCAATCTCAAAGTCAGACAGTTTTCATTTGATCTTCTGTGGGCATGATGTCTGGGTCAACTTGAATAACCAGCCTAATGGCCTCTGAATATCCAAACTTGTTTGTTTTTTTTCTATAATCTACACTAAATCTGTGAAGTTTGTGTCACAGATTATTGATACCTATAGGTGTGTAGGTGAAAGATGAGTCGACAATGGCGCCCAGATAGCTCAGTCTGTAGAGTGTTGTTGTGGTAAAACAAAGGCTCCAGGTTTGAGCCCCCATGTAGGCTGCATCTGTTCTCACATGATTACAATGTGGGATAGTAAATGATTTAATTCAAAGACTCTCTTCTGTATAACTCAGTTTCTACCATTAAGAAGGGGAGCATGTCACAGTGTATCGATACCTATAAGAACGACATGCGTTGGCAGTGGCAGCAGGATAGCTGTCAATAGAGCATCGGTACGGTTGGGGTGCCTTTCAGCTGCAGTGTTCTGCACCTGATTACATTTGTTTGTTTGCCTAAGACACTATTGGATTATGGCTTTTGTTATATTATTATACTTCAAACAGTGTTCATTATACTTTATAAACTTTGGCAGGCATATTTTGTGGCAGTTTGTCACCCTCAATTTCCTCTTCAAAATATACCATTGACAATTTTAAAGGAACAAGTAAAAGTTTCACAATTTTTTCCATATAAACAATTACATAAAGACCAACAATGTTTACATAAAAATAGAAATTTTGGATTTGTGTTCATTCATCTGTTTCATGAAAAGCAAAGAAAATCTGTGCAAAAACCTGATTGATTCTGAAAGGTCAGGTTTGTCTAGTTTATCTTGGTCTTTTTTCAAAAGGATTTTTTGTCAACACCTTCATAGTTCATATACAGCATATAAATATTTACAATATACAGATTAAAGTGAAAGTGAAATAAATTTGAATATCTATAAATAATCTTAAAGGGATAGATGTTATGGGGAACATCATCATCAAACCCCGTAGGAAATACCTGATCAGTTTCTGTGCCATTTACTACAGAGCAGTTTCAAACTTATGTTTATTTAAAAAATGTACAGCATAGAATAGTACTTGTAACTTATGTAAGTTGATAGATTGAAATAGAAAGTCTTCCAGGGTTTCTCTCCATTATAAAAGTTATCTATATAAACAATTAATGGGGTGAAGTATATACAATGTTCATGTGTTTTTTTTAGGGGGCCAGGTAAGACTGAACCTCGATTAAACAATTTCTACATTACCAATTAGATTGAAAAATAAAATGGATAAATGTCCAGTGGGAAAATGACAAGAAGCTAAAATAATTTGAGAAAATAAGAAATTAGTTCTGTGTTGAATAATAATCTGTACTCTGTTATTGCTGTGTAAAAACAGCAGATACTGAGCTATGTAATAAATTGTTAATGAACTTTATATATTTAGATAATGCCTATAAATTGTTTGATAAACCAGAAAATATGTTATTTGAATTGTTTTCCATTTCCAACCGTGACCACAAAAAACTTTGAGATAGTTTTTATGGGAGGTCTGTCTGTATTTACTTTGACATGATAACTGGCAATCATTTGATTGGTAGGACTGTCTGTATTTACTTTGACATGATAACTTGCAATCATTTTTTTTTGTAGGTCTATCTGTATTTACTTTGACATGATAACTGGCAATCAGTTTTTTGGTAGGTCTGCCTGTATTTACTTTGACATGATAACTGGCAATCATTTTTTAGCTCACCTGAGCCAAAGGCTCAGGGGAGGTATTATGATGGATGGGCAGTCCGGCGTACGTCATACTTCCACAATTTGTTTAAACAACATCTCCTCTGAAACCACTGAATGGAAGTTGATGAAACTTGGCTGGGATATTCCTTG
>JAULCC010389758.1:0-11431 GCA_032358795.1 Nuttallia obscurata | reverse complement strand
ATGAGCTGGACGTCGCGATATGACTGAAATACTGTTAAAGCGACGTTAGATTCCAAATAAACAAACAAACAAACAAATACATGTATAACGTATTTGTATGAACTGTGGAAAATACTGACATGACAATATTTGACACTCAAATGATGGAAACATAATTGATATAAAATAGAAATATCTCATTCAAAATCATTAAATTATAATGACAGAATTAGTGATATTTTGTATTGTTACAAAATGAGTGATGATTTGTATAGTGACAGAACTAGCGATGATTTGTATTGTAACAGAACAAGTGATAATTTGTATAGTAACAGCTCTAGTAATGATTTGTATAGTAACAGCGCTAGTGTTGGTTTGTATAGTAACAGCGCTAGTGTTGGTATGTATTGTAACAGCACAAGTGATAATTTGTATAGTAACAGCTCTAGTAATGATTTGTATAGTAACAGCGCTAGTGTTGATTTGTATTGTAACAGCACAAGTGATTATTTGTACAGTAAAAGCGCTAGTGATAATCTGTATACTGACATAACAAATGATGTTTTGTATAGTAACAAAACAAGTGATTATTTGTTTTGTAACAGCGCTAGAGATGATTTGAATAGTGACAGAACTAGTTATGATGTATATATTAACAGCGTTAGTGATTAATTGTATAGTAACAGCGTTTGTAACGATTTGTATAGTAAAAGCGCTAGTGATAATTTGTAAAGTAACAGCGCTAGAGATGATTTGTACAGTGACAGAACTAGTGATGATATGTATAATGACTAAACAAGTGATTATTTGTGTAGTATCAGCGCTTTTGATTATATATGTATTAAAACAGCGCTAGAGATTATCTGTTTAATGACAGAACCAGTAATGTTTTGTATAGTTACAGCGCTAACGATGATTTGTATAGTGGCAGAGCTTGTGATGATTTGTAGAGTACATGTAACAGCGCTAGTGATGTTTTGTTTTGTTACATCACAAGTGATGATTTATATAGTAACAGCGCAAGTGATAATTTGTATAGTTACAGCACTAGTGATGATTTGTATACTGACAGAGTTACTCATCATACTGACATAACTAGTGAAGATTTTAATAGTAACATAGCTAGTGATGATCTGTCTAGTAACACCGCTAGTGGTGATTTGTATAAGACAGAGCTTGTGATGATTTCTTTAGTAACAGCGCTAGTGATGATTTTTATACTGACAGAGCTAGTGACTATTGTATAGTGACAGATAAGTGATGATTTGTAAAATGACAGAGCTATTTATTGATTTTTATGACAGAGCTAGTTATGTTTGGTACAGTGACAGAGTTAGTGATGATTTACATAATAATGATGCTAGTGATGATATACATATTGACAGAGGTAGTGACGATTTTTTATATTGACATATTGATTTTTTGTTTATGAACAGCGCTAGTTATGTTTTGCTAAGCAGTATACCAAGTTATGTGTTCTTTACTGACAGAGCAAGTGTTGATTTTTAAAGTGACAAAGCTAATAATGTTTTGAATAACGAAATAGCCAGTGATGTTTTGTATAGTGACAGAGCTAGTAATACTTTGTATAGTGACAGAGCTGGTGATTATTTGTGTAGTAACACGATACGATGTACGTCAGGTTGACTATGGCTATATTATAACCACTGTTTGCAAAGTTTTCTATGGGTTTTCTATCGTAATAAGATGTCATAAAGATGTTTATAGCGTCGCAAATTAATACGGGTTATGAGTTTTCCGATCGATTTAAAAAGTCAAAACGGACATTTCCTACACCAGCGATACGAGTATCATATTAATCATCAACAATTTAAATAATATCCATCACAGATACGCCAATTATATTCATCACAGATACGCAAAAAATATCAATCACAAATACACCAATAATATCCATCGTAGATACGCCAATAATATCCATCACAGATACGCCAATAATAACAATTGTAGATACGCCAGTAATATCAATCACAGATACGCCAATAACATCCATCGTAGATACACCAACAATATCCATCACAAATACGCCAAAAATATCCATCGTAGATACGCATTTAATATCCATGACAGATACGCCAATAATATCCATCACAGATGCGCCAATAATATCCATCACAGATACCCAAATAATATCCATCACAGATGCGCCAATGATATCCATGACAGATACACCAATAATATCCATCACAGATACGCAAATAAAATCTATCACAGATACGCCAATAATATCCATTACAGGTACCCCAAGAATATCCATAACAAATACGCCAATAAAATCCATCACAGATACGCCAATAATATCAATCACAGATACGCCAATTATATCATCATAGATACGCCAATAATATCCTTTACAAATACCCCAATAATATCCATTACAGATACCCCAATAATATCCATGACAGATACGCCAACAACATCCATAACAGATACGCCAATAATATCCATCACAGATACGCCAAAAATATCCATGACAGATACGCCAACAACATTCATAACAGATACGCCAATAATATCAATCAGTTATACGCCAATAATATCCATCACAGATACGCCAATAATATCCATAACAGATACGCCAATTATATATTCAAAGATACGCCAATAATATACATAACAGATACGCCAATAATATCCATAACTGATACGCCAATTATATCATCATAGATACGCCAATAATATCCTTTATAAATACCCCAATAATATCCATAAAGGATACGCCAATAATTTCCTTTACAAATACCCCAATAATATCCATAACAGATACGCCAATAATATACATAACAGATACGCCAATAATACCTTTACAAATACCTCAATAATAAACATGACAGATACCCCAATAATATCGTTAACTGATACGCCAATAATATCATTTACAAGTACCCCAATAATATCCATAACTGATACGCCAATAATATCCTTGACAAATACCCCAATAATATACATAACAGATACGCCAGTAATATCCATAACAGATACGCCAATAATATCCATAACATATACGCCAATTATATCATCATAGATACGCCAATAATATCCTTTACAAATACCCCAATAATATCATCGTAAATACACCAATAATATCCATAACATATACGCCAATAATATCCATAACATATACGCCAATTATATCCATAACGTATACGCCAATAATATCCATAACATATACGCCAATAATATCCATAACATATACGCCAATAATATCCATAACATATACGCCAATTATATCCATAACATATACGCCAATAATATCCATAACATATACGCCAATAATATCCATAACATATACGCCAATAATATCCATAACAGATACGCCAATAATATCCATAACATATACGCCAATTATATCATCATAGATACGCCAATAATATCCTTTACAAAAACCCCAATAATATCCATAACATATACGCCAATTATATCCTTTACAAATACCCCAATAATATCCATAACTGATACGCCAATTATATCATCATAGATACGCCAATAATATCCTTTACAAATACTCCAATAATATCCATCAAAGATACCCCAATAATATCCATAACATATACGCCAATAATATCCTTTACAAATACCCCAATAATATCCATAACTGATACGCCAATTATGTCATCATAGATACGCCAATAATATCTTTAACTGATACGCCAATTATATCATCACAGATACGCCAATAATATCCATAACTGATACGCCAATTATATCATCATAGATACGCCAATAATATCCTTTACAAATACGCCAATAATATCCATCAAAGATACGCCAATAATATACATAACAGATACGCCAATAATATCCATAACAGATACGCCAATAATATCCTTTACAAATACGCCAATAATATCCATAACTGATACGCCAATAATATCCTTTACAAATACCCCAATAATATCCATATCATATACGCCAATAACATGACAGATACGCTAACAACATCCATAACAGTTACGCCAATAATATCCATCACAGATCGCCAAAAATATCCATAACATATACGCCAACAACATCCATAACAGATACGCCAATTATATCCATCACAGATACGCCATTAATATCTATAACATATACGCCAATAATATCCATCACAAATACCCCAATAATATAATACTCGCCACAGATATGCACTTTCAGCACTGAAAAAGCATATAATTCTCACCACGTATATGTCATTGTCAGCATGGGTTCGCCTTTAATACTCACACATATACAGTCCTATAGATATGCCCGAGAAATTGCTCAATTTGAGCAATTTTAGCCTTCTTACCTGTTTTGGTCAGAGATAAATATTATCTGGCAAATTTGACGGCCTGTATATGTCATTGTCAGCATAGATACGCGTATCAGAAGCATCATGGATACGCCCATCATATTCATATCACCGATACTTTTATAAAATGAGTTAAGTATGACAATGCCGTGTTATTGATTTTGAGTTGGTTCAAGCAAGTATCAACAACATAAGTTTTATGAATAACTAAATCAGATTTTGTTCAAGTTATTTTTTTACAAATGTACAAGTCCCGAAAAGTAACGGTCAATATCAACAGATAGAACAAGACATGGCTAATTAATATTACAATACAGAGATTTCGAAATGTATAATGGAAAAACGGATATTTCATGAAAGAAGAGTTGAACATGTTTTTTACTTTGTTGCTGTTGGTTTGCTTGTTGACGTGTTGTTATTTTTCAGTTTATATACTTCTATATTTTGGTACTCGTTGTGAACAAGAGAGAGAGAAAAAATGCAAACATCGCTTTCACTCAGACGTCCTCATAACATTAACATATGGGAATATAATGTTATCATATTACTTGAGCATCATATACATTGAACATAAGTAGCATTTAACAGCCACACGAAATGCTGTTTAAGCAGATTTTTCATAAAGTTCGTATAAAAGTGAGACAAAAATAACATAATCTTGTCAACATGTCACTCATAATTCCGATGAGCATGATGTAGCTAATGAATGTTGATGGGAAAACGCGTTACCACACTTTTTCTTTAACTTTAGTAAATAAGCATGTCAAGTCAGTAAATGAGCATGTCAAGTCAGAAAATGAACATGTCAAGTCAGTAAATGAGCATGTCAAGTCAGTAAATGAACATGTCAAGTCAGTAAATGAACATGTCAAGTCAGTAAATGAGCGTGTCAAGTCAGTAAATGAGCGTGTCAAGTCAGTAAATGAACATGTCAAGTCAGTAAATGAACATGTAAAGTCAGTAAATGAACATGTCAAGTCAGTAAATGAGTATGTCAAGTCAGTAAATGAACATGTCAAGTCAGTAAATGAGTATGTCAAGTCAGTAAATGAGCATGTCAAGTCATTATTTACGGTGTAGTGTATAATTAACTATATGCAACTTTTAATGACATAAATTAGCATCAGTTAACTGGTGTTTAATGCAGGACTTTATCTGCTTATAAAACTGTTGTAGTTAGATCAGGCACTCATTCAGTGATAAACTAAAAACAATCAATGAAGACACATTAGTCAGTCAATCAGTCAATCCATATTTATTTGGCAATGTCGACACTAAGTGTGTCTTTCGCCATTTTCATCATTAATTTAGATTTGGCTCAGACGTATCTTTTTAACAATATCTACATTTATACACAGCTACAATACTGACAAAAAGCTGGAAAAAAGTACAAAAAGCAGTTCCTAAAGGAAACAATTAATGTCCTAGGGTTAGTTACAGGAACTGTTAAATTTAGTACTTCTAAAGTAACATCTGTTTTTATCGAAAGCATAAGCAGGGCCCTGTTTGTGTTTGTGGATCTTAAACAGTATTTCAAGATCTAACCAGCCATGGTCCATTAAAAGTCATATAATCTCTGTTTGATAGAATTTCCAGGAAATCCTGTTTTACGTGGATTTGGAATAGACAGCGCCATTGAAAGAAAAGATTAAAGAGACACAGGGGCAAAAGCAAATGGAAACACAAGCCATTGTTTGATGAGCATCAACAAAGAGCACGATTAGCCGTACTGGTCGGATGTCGTTAATAAGTTCAACGATCACTCTCTAGAGCTTCAGCATCCTCGGCGTTGTCATAGTAAACATCTCCATCTCCAGGTTATAGCAGTACAAAGAGCTATGAAAAACCAGCTTACCAGTCCAAGGCTGACGCTGATGACACAAGACGAGCCGGGAGAGTTATAAAAGTACACCAGTTATATTAACCCTTAGCCTGCCGAACAAATGTCGTCTGCTTAAACTGTCGGCTGCCTTTATTTTAAAATTCATCAGAATCGCCCTATATTTGGAGAAACAATTGGCCGAGTGTCAAACAACTTGGATCCGGATTAGACGCCGAGTCACTCGGCGTCTGATCTTGGTCCAAGTTGTTTGCATATTCCATTTATCTCGCCCTTAGCAGGCTAAAGGTTAATAAAACACACCTATCATATAAATATAAAGTTGTTTTAAAAGGAATGATGAAATGATGACTAATACATGATAATGGAGACCTATCGTACAAAAAACACTCCATTCCTGAGAAATAATGAAGAGTTAATGAATAGGTTTATACAATAGGTGTATTTAGGCTGGTAATCTGAACTGTTTTTATCATCAGAATAGTCTTTTCCAAACATTATGAACTTTATACGAGTATGATAGAACGGATAGATACGTACGAGCCTCCGTAGCATCCGCAGAGTCCGTATGTGTGTGTATGGCTATGGTATTACTCTCACATGCCAGTGGCTGTTTTCGGTTCCTTGGGACTTATTCCATCGAGTACCTCATCATCAGTATGACCGTAACGACACGGATACAGACCACGGACGCGGTTCATGGACGCGGATTAAACATACATGGAAAACAGCTTCAGCCCTAGCTTATGTAAACCTACGTTATGTATATATACTTTAATTACCATGACTATGACAGAAACAAACAACGCATTACTAATTAATTAACACACTTTATGATAATATAGATGAATATATGAATAAAGATAAGTAAATGATTTAATAAATGAATTATTGAATTAATGATCACATTTTTTAAAATAAAACATTCAGTTGAACAAAGTTACATACTTTTCTAGCTTTACATCTCCGACAATTAAATATATTGAGGAAAAAACAAATACTAAAATGTCATGTTTTATACTTTCATACTGTTTTGCATTGTGACATTTATCAGTATTGAAAATTTGGAGAAACTCTGTCTGTTAGATAGTTTTATTGCACTTTTTCCTCTTTTAGTGGTCTCCTTCCGCCCTGCTTTACTAAGACTCAAGCCATTAAATACATCATTTTTTACAATTTTTTAAAACTAAACGTTTCTTATATAATATAACTATGTCTGGATGTATGTCAGTTAAATCAGTTAAACATAAAAAAAAAATTTGCAACTCCGTGTGTTTTTTTTTGTCTGACATTTAGAACCAAACATGTTAAAAATCGGAACATGAAAATTGAAGATGTTTCCTGGAGTTGGTAGCGCAGCAGCCAACATAAATTGAGGGGCGTCTTGTCTTTCAGCTCAAAAAATATAACTTAGAAACAAGCACGGTGACATAATGATTTGCAGGTGTCCATGCAATGGGAAAAGCACTTTTTCGAAAGTATAGAATTTCTTTTTTTAAAAACAAAACAGACCCCAAACATGTCAAGTACAATACTGTGTTATACTCTGTTAACAAATACGTAAAAGAATAATTTGATTGTAACTGTGTTAAAAAAAAAAGAGAATTTAATATATAAAAAAATAATATATGTAATTTCACAATTAACGTGAATTGTATGATACAATGAACATATTATATATGTACTTATCATACAATGTGCGTTTCGCATAATTTACATTTCAAACAATGTACGTTTTTTACGTTGTACTTCTTACACAATGTACACATAAAAACAATTGCATACCATACATAGTACGTTTTATACAATGTACGTACCATACAATGTACATATCATACAATGTATGTATCATACAATGTACGTATTCAACCGCGTACATATCATAAAATGTATGTATGTTACAATGTACTTTTATTCAATGTACGAATAAATAATGTATATATTATACATATTGCATATAATACAATAAACAGATCATACGATGTACGTATAAAATTTTCGTCTTATACACAAACGTGACATTTTATATTAAAATGGTAAGAAAAGTAGAAGTTTTATTAATTCATATTTTCAGTTGTGTTCGATGAAGTTTATGTTTGTTTGAAAATATAAATTAAGATGATTTTGTCCTTTTTTGCAAGAGAATGTTTATTTGTTTTGGTTAATTTTTGTGTTGTATTTTTTCTTAACTCTAGCGTATGCAAAGTTAAATTCTCGTATAGTTCCAAAGAGATGTTGTTTTAAGACGTACACATGGTTTATCGTCATAACAACACGGGTTATACAACTACATGTATAATGATAGTGTTGTGTATTGTGTTCCAAAATAAGTTCCAGGGTGGGCGGACGACAGTTCAGTTCAGCTGAGTTCCACAACATAAGTCAGTCAATTTGAAAAAGACAACCGATTACAGAACTGTTAGCAGTGGTGGCTGTATTGTGATATACCGTACATCTTAATGTGCTGTATCCCTATATGTAATAAAATATCAAAGTATTAAGTCAGTCTAAAAATGATTCCCTGACTGAATGCAGAACGAACCATTGTTGTCGCATAAGTGGTTTAAAAACGTACATTATAAAGTTATATAATAAAAACTGTTATTGTTGCACTTAAAGAATAAAAGCCTAGATCAAAATGTTAACGAGATTTCCCTTACGTATTGTACATACGCCGTGTTGTATTCTAGGAAGGTAAAAACCATTGACGATTCGCCAACGTAAGAGATTCATAAATACAGATTTAATTGCATGATGCAATAACGTTTTCTTTTACTTTTCCATTTTTTAATGTCAAACTATATATCTTTTGTATCAGTTGTAGCTTCATATATAAAGTTTAATATAAGTAAACATTTCCCTGTGTTTTGTTTTACTTTCCATTTGTATTTTAGTATACAGCGCACATGTTTTGATCAAACCTTCCACGTTATTTCACATAACGACAACGTGTTTATTTACAGTCTTCCGTTTAAGTGCAGAAAAACGTTCTAATTATCGGATTAACATACAATAGCCTGTTCGATTGGCAAGACGGAAGATCTGCCGGAGAAAAAAGTGTTCTTCCAAGCTGTTCTTTTCGACGTCATCCGTTTTTGGAAGCTCTGCCATTGGAAGAGGCGGTAGAATTTGCGAAACACATGTGTCTGTGTGCAGTCGGCCTATAACTTTTACGACTTGGTTTCCCTCATTCATATTTGTAAATACCATAATTTTTACATATACAAATGCATGTAAAGCTGCATTTTTGTCACTGTATGGGATCAGTTTAAACAACGCAGACCTGCGGCATCCTATTCTCAAATTAATATTAATTGATGGTCCATGACAGCCATGTTTAATATTTTCCTCTTCCGGAAGGTTGTTCGATTGACCTTTCATTCCAAGCTCTTCCGTTCTTTGGATTATCTTTTCGACAGAACCGAAAAGAACAGGCTAATTTGACTATAGCTTTGTATCCAAACAGAAAATAGAAACCAAACGAATTTAGCAAATACAGCCACTATGATTGCCATTTTGGCTCTACTGGCCGAAACCCAGAAGAGCTCACGCAAAAGCGGGTTGTTCGTCTCCCGTGGGTCAGTGCGTCTGTAAAAAATTGCTTGTTAGCGAAATAAAGTCTTAAATTTTGATTGTATCTCAAACAGCCTAATAGTTAGATATCCGTGAGAGTTTGGTTCATTTAAAAAACTAGCCTTTACATGACTAGATTATGGCCCTTTAAATTGTCAAAATTGGTAAAATAAAGCTTGTGGACAAAATAGAGCCCACATTTCTTATTCAATATTCATAAACTTTAGAGTAGTTGACTATCGATGAGAGTTCAGTTCTTTTCGAAAATCAGCCAAACTGATACAGTAAGTAGGTTTTATAAAATCTCATTTCTTTTTGAAAACCAGTCAGATGCGCCTATGTGTGACTGGATTATCTCCCATTTAATTTTGAAAAAATGCCATAGTTGACCTTGTGAACACAAACGAATCTTCAATTGTTCATCGATGTTTACTAAACTTGTACACTAAATTTATAAAACCTAATTCCTTTCAAAAACCAGACAGATGTGACCATGTTTTATTTGGATATGGCCTTTTTAAACTTTTAAATTGGAAGAATTGTTATTATTTAGCTTTTTAACATTGTAGCTCTTTAGATGTAATGAGAAAAAAACGTTTTTTAGAGGTTTTTCATAAGTGAGTGTGAAAAGTGAGAAAAATTGAGAAATAGAGAGAGAAAGGTGGAATTGAAAGAAAGTGTGAAAAGTGTAGTTGTCGTATGGAAAATTGTTTATATGTCGTTGCTTTGGTCAGTGGTATTGTCTTCTGATGTATTTAAGAAGTCTATTTTATCGATAAAATTGGCATAAACATTTACTAATAGAACTTCATTTTCTTATATGTTTAGTTCTAAAGAATGCAGAAGTCCTTTTGTTATTTCAGTGTTCTTGTACTTTTATTGTATATTTAGAATGTAACATAATGCTCACCCCTGCACTATTTCTACAATCACCACTAAAAAAAAAGCCCTCACTTATCTTAAATTAGTCTGATTTTCACTGCGTGCAAGAGACAAACTTTGTTATCACTAGACTTGAGCCATTCGAAGATTTGCCTATGCTTTATATCGTTGCCAAGTCCAAGGACATTTAAAGTACAAATCTTAAACTCATTTTAAAATCATCCACTCAGATGCTTGCTTAGCTGAATCCATAATACCATCTTCTTATGCTAACAATATATGTTACTGTCTCTTTATACGTCTGATTCTATATTAATGAATTCTTGCTATATTATATGTGGCCTTTCAGTTTTGATGTATGTATATAAGTTTTGATGTATGTATATAAGTTTTACTTCCAATTCCTAGTCGGTGTTTGCTTTGTTTTATATTTTTTAAATATGTGTCAGTTAAGTTTATGGATAGCATCAATTTCTGAATGAAAAGTGTAGTGTCATTAATCTTGAACGTATAAGCAACTATTTTCCAAGTAAAAATATAATAAATCCAACTATTCGGATTTTTTATATACTAATGGCAACTACAAATGAAGAGCTCATTCGCAATACTGCTATGATCTTATTTCATGCCTTTGATAAGAGTCAAGTATTATTGTAATACAAATATATGTTAGTGAATGTTAACCTGTTGTTTATTCAATTTTTGCAGTGTCTGAAATAACGTTGTAATATCATGTTCAAAAAACTATTTACAGACACACCATTGCATATCTATATTGAATTGTGATACATACCGTTAAGCAGCATGTTAACGATTTTATTTATGTTTTATGTATATGCACAAGCTGGTGGACATCTAGCAAT
>JAULCC010389646.1:0-11432 GCA_032358795.1 Nuttallia obscurata | reverse complement strand
ACTGATTTCAGTTTCATTTGATTAACGAATCAGTGATTTAATCGTAAATCTTGATAATAGTCAGATCATATTTGCAATGACATTGATTTGTCAATTATTACAAATATTTCTGCTAGTAGAGTACACTTTGTTCACTCTTTGCAAACAGTGCATACTTAAACATATACCAGAGTCCGTGGTCATCATATTTCTTGAGCATGGACTCATTCTCATCCTCAGCAATCGATGACTGATTGCCCAAAACAATCCGCATTATTAACTCCAAGCAAGGAAATGCATGGGGTATTAAGTTTAAGAAAAATTCCGAGAAGGTCTCATATCATTGGACCCTGACGACTTGGAAAGCTGCAAAGTTTGAATTATAGAAATAAAGGGAAGTAACTTGTGAGATTTTAGAATAGTTACTTTAACAGTTGTGTACCCTAGTTCGAAAAGCAATAGTGAGTGGATATGGTGATGTTTATCAGATAAAGTTTAAGTTTTGTATATATACAACATGCTGTTCACTTCTCAAATATAAATCACAAACTATGTAGATCAGACACAACATAACGCAGAGTGAATGTTTGTAAAGTTGTATGTTTGTAACGATTAAAAAATATATTATATTATAAATATTGATGGTGTGCATTTTATAAGAATTATCCAGCTAGATATATAACAAAGGATCAATTCATGGCTTTTTTGTTGATTTGAACAACAATAAGTTGTACAAGAACAAGTAGAAATATTACCCATGTTACTACTTTAAAGTAAAATTAGTTGGGTTAATTGACAACATGGGAGTATGAATTGTGATGCTTGTAGTCGAGATAACATATTCGCACCAAAGAAGATTAGTTTCATTGTTAGAAACACTTTTAACATTAAGCCTGCTAAGGGCGACTGTGATAGAATTTGCATACAGCTTGGATCCAGATTAGACGCCGGGTAACTATGCGTCTAATAAGGATTCAAGCTGTTGACATTCGGTCAATTTTTTCTCCAAATAGTTGGAGATTCTGATGAATTTTAAAATCTAGGCAGACGACAGTTTAATCAGACAACATTTTGTCAGCAGGCTAAAGGTTAAAGTTGAGCAGACTGAATGTCAAGTATGAAGACATCAATTCTTGTCTAGCTTCATGTATAGGATATAAATTGCTTTTTTGAAACACTAAAAGACCGATAAAAGTTAAAGAGTGTTGGTCCATGCAGGTAAAATGGACGGCGATTTCTTAATTTAGAATAAGTATCACAACATTGTATAAGAGAGTGTGGTTGTTGTGGAGAGTTACTAGATTAGAGGGATAGAAATAGTGTATCTGTACAGAGGATTTTTGATTTTTGTAGAGAGGGCGTTTCTATGGAAAGGGTCTTCATAGAGAGGGTGTGCTTGGATGAAGGGTTTACTAGAGAGGGCGTTTCCATGGAGAGGGATTTTATAGAGAGGGCGTTTCTCGGGGAAAGGTCTGAGTAGGGGGTTTTGATTGAGAGAAGGACTTTATAGAGAAGGTATTTCTATGGAGAGGGTTTTCATATAGAGGGTGTGCTTGGGTAAAGGTCTTACTAAAGAGTTTTTCCATGGAGAGGGTTTTTATAGAGCGGGCGTTTCTTGGGGGAAGGCCTTATAAGAGGGGATGTTTCTAGGGAGATGGCTTTCTTATAGAGTTCGATGTTTTGGAGACGGTTTTTCAAGAGAGAATGTGTTGCTTAGGATGGAGTTTTATATGAAAAGAGAGTCTTTGTAGATCCACATTTCAGATTTTTATTTTCCATTTTGTTTGTTTTGCGTCACTTAATTACACACAGAACTTATCAATTGTTGTTTTGGAGAGTATCTATAGAGACAAGTTGTTTGGGATATTGTCTTTTTAAAAATGGCGCTGCTTTGGAGAGGATTTTTATAGAGAGTATATAAATAAGAAATTGAATATGTGCCATATATAAAAACATTTGTACATGCGTTTGTATACCTAACGTATATATATCTGGATAAAGCTATGCAGCCATCAGTCCAGTCTGTTTGTTATTCTTTGCAGGCACTATAATCAATATGGTCTGAAAAAGGAAAGAAATAATCCACCAATTTTACTTATACTGCACCTAGTGGTCATCTTCCTCTTCCCGCAGTTCCTCAGAGATACAACAGTTTTCATGAACATAAAAATTGGATAAAACAAACGATTATTAACTCTTTCTTAAACTCTAGATAACGCACCAACTTAAACTCTAGATAAAGCACCAACTTAAACTCTAGATAAAGCACCAACTTAAAACTCTAGATAACGCACCAACTTAAACTCTAGATAACGCACCAACTTAAACTCTAGATAACGCACTAACTTAAACTCTAGATAACGCACTAACTTAAACTCTAGATAACGCACTAACTTAAACGTCTAAAAGTTTGGGAACAAATAAACACAATGGAAAGGATTTAGTATTTTTGAGAGCATTACATTTTTCAACCAAACAAAAAAAACGTAATTAAACGCATCGCGGTCATCCGCTTAGACTACGAATGCAATTGTCGGACCCAGAAACTGAAGGAGTTGAATAATAATGTGAAGTTTAAAGTTAAGACTTGTTACATAACAGCTTAAAACAATGACTGTATAAACTACACAACTACCGGTACATTGTGTAATAAATTAACCAGAAAAAATTGAAGTCATTGTAAAAGAATATGAAGTACCCATGTCTCAACATCAAAGTGCACATAACACAGAAATGGAAATCTTTTTTGCTCCCAAAAGGTAACAGTTATCGTCTACAGCATACAATGTGATGAAGTGTATTTGTTGTAACTGACTTTTCTTTGAAAACCTTAGCACTTTCAGGACATGTAATTTGGCTAAAACTTTACGTCGAGGTAAATGAAATTGTTAAACTAGAGCACCGCCCTGCGGATGCAAACGCTCATCGGATTTGATACCTGTAACAAATCACGTACCACAAATAAATGTTGGGGTAAATTAAGTTCTTCACAAGAAACTTGTGATGTATTGTGTTCTATAAGATTTGTTATTCTGTCCAGTTAATTTAAAAAATTGAACAAGATATTTTGTAGCAATTTTGATAGTGCTCAAGTGCTTAAAAGTATCAAAGCAACAGCTTCGAAGGTTCACCTCGAAAAGTGGACTTGCACATAAAACTTAACCTAGAAACTTCTAAGTAAAAAAAGGTCAACAACTCATGCAAAATACCAGCGTGAGTTATGTAACTTGTCCTACAGTCATGTCATGATGGTAAATAATTGTTGCAAGTTAAAATAAGTAGCTTTGACCAATTAGGAGAAAAGAAAACAAACCTAAAACTTAACCAAGCTGCAACGCCGATGCCGACCATATGACAAATAGCTTTTCTTCCACATAATCAGACGAGCTAATACTGGCCGTATCGTTGGTTGTCCCCAAACCTTCTCCAAAGGGTAATAAAATATTTTATATTATTTTGGACAGTATCATTTACTTCAAATTTTATAAAAAAAAATATTTTATTTATTTCTTTTGTTTTAAAAAAAACAAAAATAACAAACTAAAAAATGACTCCCTTCAAAATTGATTTCATGAAATTGGAAAAAAATTAAACTGTCCAAAATATGAAAAGCTTAAAATGAAAGGAACCAAAATCTCATTAACTTTCTACTCCTTTATAAGTTGGATGAAGATCGGGCAATAAATCGAGGCCTTATTGGGTCAACAAGCTCTATTTAACCAATTTTGACAATTTCAGGGGCCATAATAAAGTCGTGCAAGGTCAGATCTTGCTGGATTTCCATAGGAATGAAGCTCTCAGATATCTAACTACTGTATCAGTTTGAAATACAATCAAAATTGACGACTTTTGTGTTAACAAGCAATTTTTCATTAAAATTGTCAAATTCAATTGGACATGAACCAGTCATGCATAGGTGGATATGGATGGTTTTCGTCGAAAATCACGCTCTCAGGGATACCTAACGACTGTACAAGTTAGAGTTGCAATTAAAACTAGACTTTATAAGGCTAACAAACAACTCCTTACGCCCGCACGCACTGGCGACGGGCAAGTCCATGGGTTTAGCCGCCAGAAAATGAACACCTTTGTTTCGCTTATGCACCCCGTCGCGGCGAGATAAAAAGTATTTAGCAAAATAAGGTTCTCAAATGAAACTAAATTTACCACTTTCCATATTTTTATTCTTAATTTGGAAGAAACAAATACATCAATTTCAATTATTAATGGACAGTCGACTACTGGACAATGGCTGGAAAATCTGCAAAAGAAAACAGAATCCTTTCGCTAGCATAGGCAAACTGTTTTATTTGTGTGACATGAACGACATGCGTCTAAAGGTTCTACAATATGACAGTCTTCAGCTATTTGCCAATGTATTCGACAACATACAAGTAAATAATGATTAAGAAATTTTATTTAAACATGATATTTCCAAACGTGGCACTTAAGTTAAGAGTTAAATTCATACCTAGCAGAATTCAAAAAGAAGCTTTACCCCACCAGCCCACCCCCGATCACTCTTGTGGTTAAAATCTTACAAGCAGAATATCTAAAAATTGTTAGTTTATTTGGAAGTTACCGTCCCTTTAACACTATTTCGGTCATATCAGCTCATTACAGGGGGAGGAAGACCCCGAAAGACCCCTGTACACTATTCAGGGACTGAGTGCACCCGGGCAGAGCCACCGACCTACCGCAAACCGAATATCTGAAGAAGCTTTTAACCTCAACGTTTGTTACAGATTAAATGAAATGTTTTAACCAACCTGGTATTAATCCAAGGCGTGTAAATACTTCAGTGACTATATCCTTCTCCCCAGGCCCTGTAAAAGAAAGCGTGCGTAGTCAAATAAAGTATACTAGTATAGATAACAATATGAATTATAATCATAAATATAATTACAATATAATTGTGAATCAATTTAATACGAGAAGTTTTTACTGCACAGCTCCATCACGTCATTACATGTATATGATGTGGACAGTGGAAAATGGAATTTACCGAATAGGCAATACAATTATCAATATGTCTACGGTGTTGGAGGAGTATTTTAAATATGATTTTTATAACAATAACAAGAGCCAATCGGTAACAACAACATGCACAACTATTCGAAAAGTCGAAAATTGGTGGTCAGAGATAAAGTATAGGTCATTTTCTACAAACGAAATCGCCCACTTTTTAGCACTATTTAAAACGGTGGCTAGATAATATTTCTATGCAAATTTATTTCGTTTACGAACTTAAAACATCAAAATCAAACTATATTGATTTCAGTCTCATTCTATTAAGTTTCCAATAAAGATTGGTCGTTTAAAACGGTTTTTACAGAGATGATAATGTACACGTGTACAAAGTCTCAAAGACGTAGTATAAGAAGTAAAAAAGCAATGATATTGTGTGCAAACTAAGTTGAAAAGGGGCAATAATTTGAGCAAATTTAAAGTAGAGTAATGGTTCTTGACACACACACCAACGATGATGGTGACGAAGAGTTACAAGTTTTGAAAAGTGAAGATATGGTTCTTTGTAATATATAACATGGTTGGACTGATTTAGAGAAAATTAAGCAAAGAACACGTGGTGTATTGCTAAATAGCAGCGTTTTAAATCATGTCAGCGTATATAATAGTCATTTGTTCTAGTTATGATAAGTAACATGGAATGTGGGATAACCTATCTGGCACAAGGTCGATGGTCAGCAATGGCAAATTTACAGAATTGGCACGACAACATGAGTATTTCGATGCCGGTAATTTAAAGCAAATTCCTAACAGATAATGAAGCTTTTTAAGACATTCTTTTTCCTATTACATGTATTGAAATAAGACAGTCATAAAGATAAAATTGGTATTTTATGATGCTGACTGAATCCTTTATGAACTGCTTTAAGCGTAATTATGTATTTCTATTTAATATCTTTGCAAGAAGGTTGGACTACAATTTGCAAGGAGATTGGACTACACGTTATTAAAAAACTCAAGTGATGAAAGTTACAGTAACCCTGAACCTGCTGAAGAAATGTTGTCTGCTTAAACTGTCGTCTGCCTAGATTTTAAAATTCATCAGAATCACCCAATATTTGGAGAAACAAATGGCCGAGTGTCAAACAACATGGATCCTGATTAGACGCCGAGTTACTCTGCGTCTAATCTGGATCCACGTTGTTTGAAAATTCTATCACGTCGCCCCTAGCAGGCTAAAGGTTAATATAATCATTTGCTTTATAAGAAAAGGTCATTAGTCCGGTTTGGAGAGTAACCTAATGGCACGCGTTATAATTCGTTAGTAATGTGAGTTTTACGTTAACTTACTAAGCATGTTTTCCATGATATCTTTGAGAGAGTCCTAGTTCTTGTCTGTGAGACTTGCTTCATACCGCATCAAAAAGTCCATTACACCGTCAATGTATTCTCCGATTCTTCCGACAACATTATCGATCAAAGTAGGGTCTATTGGCTTAGATATGCCTGCTTCCTTCATTTTATTGAGTAAGAGATTCACAACTTCCGTTTTTATGGAAACCAGCGTGTATTCAACGTACCTGAAATACAAAATCGTAATCAAATTAAACCAATTGAAAGATATTCCGGCAGTTAGACAAATGAGTTAAGAAAGCGAAAGATGGAATTGGATTGGTCGACAGACGCCATGTAGGAGTCATGGCAAAGTATATTCATTTTCCATATTACCTTTTAGGCGTCAAAGTAAAAAAATCAAGCTTTGTTCAGTATTTAAGCCTCCGGCCCATCATGCACTCAATTCAAAAACATATTTTATAATGAATAACATATACAAAGATTATTGCAATATACGTCTGCTTAATTCAAAGACTTCATGTAAGAACATGGCAAGTTTAAGAATGGCTCTCTCATTTGGGTCTGACATACGACTGTATGCAATAGTTTAAATAATTCTGTGATTGGTGAAATACAAAGCGAAGTTTGCATTTCATCACCTGTAAAACAAACACATCTGAAATATTCATATTGGATCTGCATTTTCATCATATGAACACGTATTAGAGATTTTTTTGTTTTGGAATTTTAACGTCGCTTTAACAGTATTTCAGTCACATCGCGACGTCCAGATCATTACAGGTGGGGGAAGACCCCGGGGGGCCTCTGTACATTATTTCAGGCACAGAGTGCACCCGGGTAGATCCAACGACCTACCGCAAGCCAGCTGGAAGGCTTCCTCACTTGAAACATTCGAAGTGCCCAGACCTGGATTCGAAACCACAGCGGTGAGGGGCTGAGCGTATTAGAGATGTACATTTTACTTAAATTACTAAGTACACTTTATTTAAATGACTACGTACACTATATGTAAATAACCACGTACTCTTTCTTTAAATGACTACGTACACTGTATTTAAATGATTACGTATACTGTATTTAAATGACTTCGTGCAATATATTAAAATTACTACGTACACTGTATTTAAATGACCTCGTTATCTATATTTCAATGGACAAGTATACTGTACATTAAATTTTAATGATAACGAACACTTCATTTAAATGACTACATAAAATGCATTTAAATGACTACGTACACTGTATTTAAATGACTGTGTATACTTTATTTAAATGACTACGTATACTGTACTTAAATGACTACTTACACTGTATTTAAATGAGTATGTACATTGTATTTAAATGACAACGTACACTGTATTTAAATGACTACGTACACCTAAATTTAAATGACTACGTACACCTAAATTTAAATGACTACGTACACTATATTTAAATGACTAATAACACTTTATTTAAAAGACAACGTACACTGTATTTAACTGACTACGTACACTGTATTTAAATGACTGTGTACACTTTATTTAAATGATAACGTTCACTTAATTTCAACGACTACTTACAATGTATTTAAATAACTATGTACACTTTCTTTAAATGACAACGTACACTGTATTCAAATGACAACATACACTGTATTTAAATGACTACATACACTGCATTTAAATGACTTAGTACACTGTATTTAAATAACTACATATAATTTTTTTAAATGACTACGTACACTTTATTGAAACGACTACGTACATTTTTGCAATGTTACAGGGTATTGCGAGAAAGACGTTTAACACCTTATTTAACTGACTATGTACACTTTATTTAAATGACTACGTACACTGTCTATAAATGACTACATACACAGAATTTTAATGACTACGTACACTGTACACCGTTTTAAAATGACTACAAACATTGTTTTTAAATGACTACGTACAATGTTTTTAATGACTACGTACAAATTATTTTAATGACTACGTACACCTTATTAAATGACTACGTACACTGTATTTAAATGACTACGTACGTTTTATTTAAATAACTAGTTTCATTACATTTAAATGACTACGTTAACTTTATTTAAATGAATACATACACTGTATTTGAATGAATACGTTCACTCTACACTGTATTTAAATGATTACATACACTGTATTAAAATGACCATGTACACTGTATTTAAATAACTACGTACATTATATATGCATGACTACGTACACTTTATTCAACTGACTATGTATTATTCATTAAAATGAGAAAGTATACTTTATTTACATGACTACGTACTTTTTTTGCAATTTTGCAGGGTATCGTAAGAAAGACGTTTAACACTTTATTTAAATGACTACGTACACTTTATTTAAATGACTACGTACACTGTCTTTAAATGACTACATACACTGCATTTTAATGACTACGTAAATTGTACACTGTCTTCAAATGACTACGTACATTGTTTTTAAATGACTACGTACAACGTATTTAGATGACTACGTACGATTTAATTTATATGACTACGTACACCTTATTTTAATGACTACGTACACTGTATTTAAATGACTACGTACATTTTATTTAAATAACTACGTAAACTTTATTTAAATGAATACCTACACTGTATTTGAATGAATACGTTCATTCTATACTGTATTAAATTACTAAGTACACTGTATTTAAATGTAAACGTAAATCGTATTTAAATGATTACGTACAATGTATTTAAATGACTACGTACAATTTATTCAAATGACTACGTACACCTTATTTAAATGACTACGTACACTGGATTTAAATGACTATGTACAATTTATTTAAATGAGAAAGTATACTTTATTTTAATGACTACGTACATTTTTGCAATTTTGCAGGGTATAGTGAAAAATACGTTTAACACTTTATTTAACTGACTCTGTACACTTTATTTAAATGACTACGTGCGCTGTCTTTAAATGACTACATACACTGCATTTTAATGACTTAGTACACTGTACACCGTTTTTAAATGACTACGTACATTGTATTTAAATGAGTACGTAAAATGTATTTAAATAACTACGTACAATTTATTCAAATGACTACGTACACCTTAATTAAATGACTACGTACACTGTTTTTAAATCACTTCGTATATTTCATTTAAATGACTAGTTACATTATATTTAAATGAATACGTACACTTTCTTCAAATGACTACGTATACTGTATTTGAATGAATACGTTCACTCTACACTGTATTTAAATGACTACGTACACTGTATTTAAATGTATACGTACACCATATTTAAATGACTATGTACACTGTATTTAAATGTATACGTACACCATATTTAAATGACTACGTTCACTGTATTAAAATGACTACGTACACTGTATTTAAATGATTACGTACATTATATTTAAATGACTACGAACACTTTATTTTACTGACTATGTACACTTTATTTAACTGACTACGTACACTTTATTTAAATGACTACGTACATTTCTGCAATTTTGCCGGGTATCGTGAGAAAGACGTTTTCTCTGAAGTATTTACAGTTCTTGGATTAATACCTGGCTCAAACGTTGGTGGAATTGGAGCCTGGTCCTCGTAACCTCTTATTACGATAACTTCACACTAGACTTACAGTCTATTTTAAGCTTCGGTATATCAGCTTGTTTATCGTGATTGTGCACTTGAAAATCGAATGGAAGTGTTAGTTTTTATTCATTCATTGGTAACTTAAATGATGCTCACCTAATACTGCAACGTAAAAGATAGACGATGCACGAGTTGAATGCTGAAATAAATGTATTCTTCGTTACCAAGTTTTAAAGGTATAATAAAGCTCCAAATTGCCATAATTTGCGTATATTGAAGCAAGTCGAACGATGTCTTTCTCGCAATACTAGGTCTCTCAAATGTTTCCTACGCTACTTTAAATAAGAAACACAATAAACATATAATGGAGAACTTTTTGATCAGCACATTGACATTCTGAAAACTGTCGAAAGAAACTGGATAAATAATCGGAGGTCGCTCATTTATAGATATGCACACACGCGGATGAAATCACGCGCTATGTGGTACACATTTGATAATACAATCTATTTAAATAGCATCACCAGACGCATTGGTGATACTTAGCCGCAAATAGAGTGCTCCCGAAATTCCTACCGAGCTTGAAAAAAATGATCTATCGATTTAAAATATTAGACGGAATTTCACATAGTATATTTAACGTGTTCACTGAGGGTTTTTTTCATGATTATACATACAGACGCTAAATAACACATTTGAACGGTTTTCACATTTAGTTTGATACACATAAAGGTCAGAATTGGGCTTTATTTTTTGTACAATAGCAAAGAGTGTACCTAAAGTAAGATATGGACCTTTGCTTCGGTCAATGGCGCTCGAAACATCATGTTGTATCTGCTATAGTACACCAAATATTTACAAGCAGATTTAAATGAAATTTCTCTCACTCGGTCAGCATTATTTTCTTGGGGTTATATCAAACCATATCACCATCAATGGGGTGTGATATCTATTTTATTATACCAAACACTACCCTCGATGAGCCAGGGTGATATAGAAAATATTGACATAAATTGACAGTGAAAGTAAATATGGAAAATTAACATGGGAACCAAAGTGAGGTATAATAAAAATAGAAATTCAATAACCGAACTATTTTGTTTCGTTTTGTTTGACCATAATGTAGATGATAAAACTATAAAATACACTCTGCTTTATTTTGTCTTATATGCCTGTGTAAATTTACACACCTATTTTTCTGTATCTGCAAATCATATATTTACTGTAACGACAACCATTGTGGCACTGACGGAAACCACGAAACTGTTATTTATACAATAAGACGGCATGCTTTCATATAAAAGCTATACGCCACACAGTAACTACAGTGTTTTGATTATACTACAACATGACTCAACCCTTATATCGCTTAAATAGGTACCTAAGTCAAAAGATATTTTTAACCGCAGAGAAAATCTGAGAAAACGTTAGTATCAATGTTTCAACAAGATAGATACTCTTTCACAAGGTTTAAATGTTATTTATTAGCTCAAACAAATGCCAACGTTAATAATCTCACTTAACTAATCTGAAAAATCACGTGTGTACACAG
>JAULCC010389535.1:0-11432 GCA_032358795.1 Nuttallia obscurata | reverse complement strand
ACGCTGCTAGGCTGCTGCGCTGCTGGGCTGCCAACTTCACGCTGCTAGGCTGCTGGGCTGCCAACTTCACGAACATCTTATTTGGGATATAGAAATTAACAGATATATAACTTCAGAAAACATAAACATGTATACAAGCTAAATCAACGTCGGGTTTTAATTTATCCATTTGTGAACATTCAATATTTTACCACAAAATAGCATGACCAAACTTGCATTACCTGTTCGGAAGGTATTTTTCTACTTCAAAAGGAACCATAATTTCTGATTGTTTAGAGAGTCACAATAATTTGTTTTCTGCTAGATAGAGTACACAAAGTTATGCTTATGGTTTAAGATATTTATCAATAATTCTATTCAATGTGTACTTGCATATAAAACCAATTGATAAGATAGCCATCATGTCAAAATGTAAACAACTTCTTTATGTAGCACTCTGATGTTTTCTTTATTTCTATATGTTTTATTTAGAAACACAAATTTAACAAGACGTCACGTTGATATAGGTATATCTGCCAATACATACCTTCGTTCTATTCAATTAATAAAGTATATTGAAAATACTCACCCATAGATTTTACATCAGATAAAAATGGCATCTTATACAGACTAAACTTTTCATGATAAAAATAACTCGAAAACAATTAAGTAAATTCAGAAAGTCCGCTTTATTTTATTTTAAAGTCTGTATAATCACTAGTATGTTTGAATTTAAGCCATTTCAGTGAACTGTTGAGCATGTTAAATAGCTATAGATTATCAAGAGCCATAATAACGAAGTATTGGTCCATAGGGTTTTCCTAATCGCTCAAATAACAATATGTAGGAGTCTGTTATAGTTGATATATAATTTGAGTAAATAAGCGCAACATTTATACCATTTTGCTAAACGCTTAAATGCGTTTTATAGGTCAATAATCGAGTCATCATTGATCTATGTGTCAAAAGACCGTACTTTTGGCTCAGTGAAGGTATGCATTCCTTATTGCGGAATGATCTCTACTTTGTTCAACACTCATTATTTCCCTGAAATTGAAATTTCCTTAAACCCTCCGATGAACAATAAACGACCCGTTTTAATTATATGCCTATGACAGGAAACACATTGATTAAAACAGATAGTGAGGTATTGCATCTGCATTGACAAATGTATACAGCTGATTGCATTAAAACATTTAATCAATTTCTGAAATGTTTCTTCAGCTGATTTCAAATCGATTTAATAAATATTACATTTCTAGCTTGAATTAAAATATTGCTGTTTAAGCCGCCTGTTTTGTTTTAAATATCAACCAACGTTTCTTTGATATATGTAAACGAATACAGTACCAATATGAATAATTTCATACATAAACCTAACAGTGATTAGATATGTTTATTGGTTAATAGGTTGTTATCGGCACAGTTGCCTTAATATTTCGTTCATCTTGTTTTCTGGAAAATAGCTTCCGTTTTTAAACATATGAAGACATTAACAGCTTTTGTTAATTTATTGTCTTGGTTCCGTTCCATGGTTTAAATACAAACTTTCCTGTCAAATTCTAAACTTAAAACAACAATATACTGGTTGAATGATGGCATGGCACTTAAGGCGATATCAACACCGATACAAAGAGAGGCCACCTGTAGACTGTCCTGGGGTTGAACTGTTAATAGTGTATCTCACTCGTGCTTCAGTGAAATATAACTCGTAAGATAACTATTATTTCAGATTTGTCTTGAAAACACGTTTATGTTTTTTATTTTTCTAATTATGACAAAATGCCAGTTCCGGGATTCCGTTTTTTTTTAAGAAATTGCGTCATGTCCAGACCTTCACGCAAGTTTTTGTCAGAATATAAACCTTGCAAAATATTCATTTCAGTTTTGCCTTCTAATACCGATTGTGATATTACTTCTTTTTTGTGATTATAAGAGTTTAAATGTATTTCATAGCTCAGCTACTATCGGGCCTTTCAGGACACATTTTTATGACTAAGATCATTTAGTTCATGCGCATAACGTATCCAAAATCTTAAATGCTAACTGTTTATGTGGATATCTAAAGAATCAAGACTAATTTCACAGTTGTAATTCACAGAGCATAACCTACAACTCAAGATCCAAGCTATTTTCAAACACGTCACAAATGTTTATATATTGAGTGGTTAACATACGTCTCTCAGATATCAAGAAAGACTATTTGTCCAGGAGAACGTGATCCCGTACCAACTTTCTCTACAATATCTGAAAACTGTGAATGCAGCTTGTGGCTATGTCTGATATATCTTACTTATCCAAGACAAATATACTAACGAACGTATTAACACCGACATCTTATCGTTCGGACAACATTCCAAATAACCTGGCTCCGCTCGATCGTTTTCTCAGACCGTTAATGGTTCCATGTCTTCGGATGATAAAAACAAGTTCTATTGTATTAGTGCCTAATATAATCTCCATTTGCAGCGGTGATTGCAATAGACGTTAAATTTCCCAAGTGAAGCGTCTTGGTTCATATTACCGGTCATTCAACAAAAGCTCTTTTCGAATCGATTGAATTGAAAATCTCGAGATAGTATCATGTTTCGGCAATTAAAAATAACGTCATTTACACCTTACACTGACGAGCCGTTTATCTAGCACTATCTCTAACGATTATCAATATAAAGTAGAGAGCTAGGTAAAATGACTGATGTTTAAGTTCAATTCATTGCAAACACTGACAATACCTGGATGTATGAAGCGGCTTTGCAGGTAGAAAAAATAAACGAGACATGGTAAAAACTACGTCTAGCAACATCTCATTATGGAGATGCCAGTATCAAACATCACATTTAATCTATTCCGAACAATTCCATATATGCGGGGCATGATTGATAAGAATACTGACGTTTATCTGTGTTATTTTACCAAATAATAAACTAAAGTTATGTGTAAAATACGAATATATAAATCATATACGCTGCCAGACACATTGTGGTAATCTGAGTCAGTGTCAACTTTCTACTGACCATATATATCTTACATGGGACGTAGAATTTAACTTTTTATTACATTGAAAAGGTGATGTGATTTTAAATGTGGTAAATATATATACACGAATATATTTAAGCAATGGAGTACATATTTACTACTTTAAATCATGATGCTCCTTTAGATCAAGCAATGATACAACGAATTGCTCACAAATTCCCTGCTTGACGTTCAGGATTAAGGGTTAGCATTATGACTGGTTTGTTGGTTCAGCCCTAACGTGTATCAATGCTCTAGACTGGGCACGTAATAGAACCAGATTTCTATACAGAAGTGTTCTCTGTATCCGGTTCCTTCTGTCTGGGACGTCCTGTAGCCCTAGTTGGCAGAAAGTGACGTTAATGGCGTAAACAAAAACAAAGAAAGTCCAGAAGCATTTCTGTTAACTAAGATCTTAAAGTAGCATAAACCGTAAATTCGTGGTAGATAAATTGAGTTATCTGAAAGTAAATTAGTACAAGTATTTCTAACTCAAGGACTTCAGAAAATATTTTATGACAGGAGAATCACATTAGAACTGTGTCCATAATGATGATTATACCTTTACGCTGTACATTTACGTAGCAATGATAAATGAATCGACAAACATGTTGTTAATTGTTTATTAATTGGCAGTCTTGCTCAATAATTGCCTCGAACGAATCTTTGCAACAAGTAAGTACACTCTAGTCTAGCCGTTTGCGTTGAAAACCCTCGGTATGTACTGCCTAAGTACCGAGTGTATGCAAACAATGAATGTTTTCACAAAATATTCATCGGATATGTCATTTGGGAAATGAAAACAATCTTTGATGGAGACGGATTGAGGGGATTTCGTCAATAAGCTAATTACCAATGTAAACAGTACAGATGTATTTTAGCAAGTACAAATATATAATAACTATTGGGAAATCGGCTACCAGCTCTTCAGAAGAAATGGTGTTACACGTCTTGGTGGAATAAGTATATTTGCATAAACAAGGCATACATTAATATTGAAATGTCTTTAGAATTATCAAACAAATTTTATACTGATAGTATTTTGGTTTGCAAAGTTTGCTACAAAATCAAATTACGTTTGTGAAATACTTATAACAAAGAGGGGCTTTTTTATCTGTTAACAGCTGTGTCTTCATAATATTCAATTTCTATAACAGCAAAGACTTAATATATAACGTATTAAACATTTCCTTTTGGTGTGGAGAGTTGTAAAAAGTTATTGCTTAAAAAAGAATAAGTTTAAGTTATTGTCAAAACATTTGGGCACAAACAGGAACTGTTTATTAAAAAGTGTAATATTGTCCTCAGCAGTTGCATAGTTGTTAAAGCATCCGCAATGTAAATCAATTAATTTGGAATTTAAAAATAAGCTTCAGATAATAGTTCAGATGACTCAACAGCTAATACTTGCTATCTAATGATTTGGCTACATTCGGCAACGTAAATCATAGTGTATTCATCCGTATAACTCTACATAATGGAAGTACGGGTTGTATATGACTGAAATCAAAGTAGAGTAACCAATCTGCTATTATAAATATCCTACGTTTTGTCTTAAAGTGATTGTAAGGATTCCTTTACTTCGATTTTTAATTCCATAACTGTCGTTTTGTAATGACGGTTAAGCTCTTTCAAAAGAATAAGTGCGTTTTCTGTTATTTGCTGACATCAGAGCCTAATGTGTTATTGCAATCATTGCCCTGCAGGTCGAATGCTGGCGTGCTTAATAACTGTGAAACAAGATAATGTTATGACTTGATTTTGCAGGGAATGTTTAAATCTTATTGCTGGTTTACTTCTGAAGGTTACCTATTCATAAACATGTCCTGAAAACCAGTATAGAAGCTCTTACATGAGACCGATTTATTCAATAAGATGCTAGAAAAATGAGAAGTTTGGAGAAAATCGAGTTACAAATTAATTCCGTCACCGGATTTAGCAACAATGCTTTCGGGCATATGTCACACTGATGTAATATTAAATTTGTATGCTTATATTTCATTCTATGTGCATCTTTCTTTCTGATTGACAGGACATTGTAAGTGGCGACATATATGATAAGACTTGCGGTTTCTTGGTCAGCAACTAACTTCAGTTAGCATGTAAAAATGTAAAGGGATGCGTTTGATTTGATTAACCAGTACAAACATCGTTTTAGATATCAAGTCAGTAAGTAATAAAATAATATCGAATGATATTCATACGAAGTGGACAAAATACAAGTTCATCTATACAAGTAGTTATTCTTGGTGTGAATGAAGTATTCAACCATCCCTTTAGGAACTAGATACTACAAATAATATTCATACGAAGCGGTCAAGTAAATTCCAGTTTATCGTTGTTTTGTTTGTTTCTTTCTTTTGGAATTTAACGTCGCTTTAACAGTATTTCAGTCATATCGCGACGTCCAGATCATAACAGGTGGAGGAAAACCCCGGGGGACCTCTGTACACTATTTCAGGCACAGAGTGCACCCGGGTAGAACCACCGACCTACCGCAAGCCAGCTGGAAGGCTTCCTCAATTGAAAATCCGAAATGCCCAGACCGGGCTTCGAACCCACAGCAGTGAGGGGCTGAGAGATTGCAAGTCAACGGCTATAACAACTCGGCCACGGAGGCCCCTAAATTTAGTTGTTCTTGGTGTGAATGAAGTATTAAGCAATAAATTAAGAACAAAATATACTACACATGATATTCATACAAAGCGGACAAGTAAATACAAGTTCGTCGTTACATATAGTTGTTCTTGGTGTGAATGAAGTATTAATCGTTAAATGTAGGATACCTGTCGACATTTTGATGTTTTGGAAAAGTCATACTGTTAACAACATATCTTTGTTACCTTTATATTACAAATTGGGTGAATCTAATTTCATTTAATTTTGGACGATGCGTATAACTTGATGGCATTATGGCTAAGACGCCCCCTCGAGTGCGTCGGGCCAAATTTGCATGTGCCCAAACTCGGGTTTGTCTGATGGTACGACTTGGTAATTAAAGAGCGGGTGAAATAAGATTTACTCACCAAATGTCTGACATAAAAGACAATACGTCGGGTAGTAATAATGTTTTAGTTAATATTAACATGAGCTATAACTGTCTGACCCTTCAATACGGGTGCCACTATAGTTTCTAACTATAGATCAACTGTATGAAGTTTAATGTAATATCAAAAGTCAGAATAAATTCGAATTTGAAGTATTTAAAGAAAAGGAAGGACCACAAATAGAAAGCTTTATATTAAGACATATATCTAACGAACCTGACAATTACATGCCGGATCTTCTTAACTGTTTATAAACACATATTCAGTTACTTGTAAACATTCTTAACTTTTACAAAAACGCTGTTACATACCCTTTGTTTACAGCTTAAATATGTTATTTGCTAGAACAACATCAAAAAAATATATAAGTAAGCAGAGTATACCTGAGGTCACTTAACACAGTCATAACTGAAATGTAAGGTTCACCAGACAGGAATATGAATGAATTTGATTGTTTAAGAGATTAACTCGTTGGTTTAGATACACAGATCATCATTTAGTGCAAACACATTAATCCTGAGACTATTTCAGGCACAAAACAAACAAACGTTTGAAGGAATTGAAACAGCAGTTTATGTACACATCAACTTGTCTTCCCGTCCATCAGTCATTCTTTCTGCATTGTTGCATTTCCTCTGCTTTTGTGCTTATTTTTTAGAAAAAGCCGATATCACCTAGAACAATTAGATAAAATTGAATTATTTTCCCATATTGAATAAATACGTAAATGACAAATTAGAAATGCGAGAGCTTGAATTATGCTACCATCGTAAATTCAGCATGTTAAAAAGCATTTGCCTCTTCAAGCTTTTAGACGTGTACCTGCGTTGATAGGGCCACATAATGTGATTTTCTTCCAGTATGTCAATATCAGTTAGAAATAGACATCTGGCTTTTATGTCTTTTCTTCGTTACTTCAGTATTACAATTAATACGTTGTGTGTCTAGACAGTGACATCTGTTTCATTGATATTGGACATTGTTTTGGATAAAACCGGATCCCACTGAAAGATACATAATATTTCTTTTTCTCCTTGGAGTACACAGAATAAGAAATTACTTGGTTTGAAATATGTATTTTACATCCCAATTTGCCATTAATATGTCGATACAATTTGTCCCTTCAGCTTCTGAGAAGTTTCCTTTCGCTCTATACTCCGTGTAATTAATGTCTTTTTCAAAATAGAGCTAACAGTTCTCTTCTATTATGAAAGAGCAATAGAACCATAAACAGGCTGTGTATTTTGTCTTATTAAATTCTGACTCTTGCGGTATATATTTATCATTAATATTGTAATGTTTGTTTATCATATCATTATAGTTAAATATTCAATTCGTTTTGCGTTTAACTTGTTTTGAATAAAAAAGCACTTTCACTTTTATTTGATCTAAGTAATACTAGCTTAGTTTAAGTTTAGCTCGATTATGTTGAAAGCCTATGACTTGTAGAAACACTTTCGAGTCCGTATCCTGGGTAGAACCAGTACTTGGTTTCAACAATTGAAAGTCAGTAGAAAGGCCCCCTTCGGGGCTCGAAACCAACAACCTCCTGAACGCAAGGCGGATACCATATCCACTACGCCACTGCGTCCTTTATACTAAATAGTTGATAAGATATACTGAAAAAGACGAAGTCTAGTTAGGAGATTATATGTGTTCGAAGACATATTTTGTTAATCAGAAAAAAACTGATATTTTTTAAGCTATAAACATCTTGGCAAATAAAAAGAAAGGTACTGGGAATATTCAGATGCTTTGTCCTAATGCTAAAGAATATAAGAAAGAAACTAAAAGTTTTATTCAATGTGGCTAGCAAAGATGCGTTTCTTTACTTTTTTCTTTATGAAGAACGAAACGAAAAAGAAACTTTTATGTTATAAGGAACTAAGGAGTAAAACCAGGACAGAAGAATATGAGATGGTAGTACAGCGACAAGTAATATGTGATGTTTGTTTGTTTTGTTTGTTTGTTTGGAATTTAACGTCGCTTTAACAGTATTTCAGCCATATTGCGACGTCCAACTCATTACAGGTGGAGAGAACCCCGGGGAACCTCTGTACACTATTTAAGGCACAGAGTGCACCTGGGTAGAACCACCGACCTACCGCAAGCCAGCTGGAAGACTTCCTCACTTGAAAAATCCGAAGTGCCCAGACCGGGATTCGAACCTACAGCGGTGAGGGGCTGAGAGATAATATGTGATGTAAAGAGCATTGGAAAAACCGATTATGCAGCGCTTCATATTACAAATGAAGGACTGACTTAATGAGTAAATTTGTTTAATCGGTAGAACATTTAGATAAGAAAGTGGGAGAAATAAACACAAGGGAACAAACGGGATTAAGATCTGAGGGAAATAACCATAAATTTACGACACCTTCGTAGAACAACATTAAGAGTAGGATATCAAGGATCTATAGAAGATATACTAGACAAATTAAGCAACCGCACACAAGCAAATGAAATTAAGGTAGCCAATAGAACAACTACAAAGCCTTTTAATATACGAATGTCTGCATTGTGGTTCAAATGACAGATACACCCAATCCAAAAGTGACCTAAAGTGGAATGACGATTTATTTCACAGACTAGTTTGGCATTCAAATGAAGCAATGAGAGAGTTCAACAACATTTATTGAGATAGGTTTCATGGTATGGATAGGGATTGTTTGTAACTACACTGAACGAAACAAATGCCACCGAAATTTCATTATGAAAATGAATGAAGTCTGTATATCACCCCCGCTTACGGAGGAGCATATCCTTGCAGCGGCAATATTGAAGTGGATATTACAATACAAGGTACATTTATATAATTATGATAATGTGTATACTGTTCCTGTACGTGTAGTTCTACATACGGAATACAGTGTATCAGATTACATCTTTCTCGGAGCTAACTTATCATCGAGGCTTTATTGATAAAAAAACATTGTTTACTACTTGATATTTTAGAAATAATTATGTCTTTAATGCATTTTAATATTTTAATATGTCTACTTTGTTACTTTACCTAGAATTTCTACGGTCACATTTAAATTGTTTTTGTGTTATTGATAATTGTATTATGGGATTTAGGTTCATTTGTTTGAGCGCATGATGTATATAATATATATAATGCACTGTTCGTTGGTAAATAATCTCTCAAAACACAACCGGTAACATTTACCTCTATCGTAAAAGTGTTCCTGCTTATGTTGTGTTCTATAAAACTCTTGCTGTATGACACATACTCGTGCTGATGTCAAAATCTTACCATTGTCTCGCCGCTAGATATTTATCCGTTCAATACGGTAATAATTTTCTTTTTGTACCTTGTAATGGAAGTTTTATTATTCGCGTTAAGAATGTCTGAAAGTCAGAACACCTGCGAATATGACAGCCACATTTCGCCTTATCCGTGGTAGTTGTCGAGATTTCAAATTTCGCGACTGCGAATGCAGCATAATATTTTAACTGCAGAAAGTCCTTCATCAGCTCTAAACTTATACGTGGTATTTGCATATGATGTTTTAACAAATTGCCACATTATGGAATGACAAACAAACAAAATGAATATGTTCACTTCTTGAGAAAGTTGATGTTACGTATATCAAGGGAGACAACAGCATCGGCGTATAGTGATTGTAAAGCATTGCTTAATGCCCTTACGTATCAACTGTAATGACCCTTGATAGAAATAGTACTACTGGCGCAAAAAGTGTAAAATATGTCATTTTGTTTCGTGTCATTAAATTGAATAATTATTTTTCAAAGACAATGTTTTTCTTCAAATGATTTACCTTTGCTACTTAATGTATCCGGACACTTATTTCTCAGTCACTCTGAATACAGTTAAACGTCCGAAAAACAGAAATCCTCCGGACGTAAAGATAATGTCCAAATTAACGAGGAGACCCTCATTAAACGGATAAAACTTAGTGCATGATGATACTTTTCTATGCCAAGAGAAAGAGATTTGATTGTCGGGGGAATAGAAAATGCTAGTATATATTTTCTTTATTACAGTCTCCTCGTGGTAACATCATATTTACATAAATAACTTTACATTAAATAAACATGCCATTCACTGATGAATTGTAAGAGACTATTATGAATAAATCACAGTAAGCTTCCAAATCACAGTTTATGATAATTACTTATAAATATTCATCAAAAATTATCTATATAAAGCATCCATATATAATGGTGATAATTGTATAAATAAGCACCTTTTATAAACAGACGTGTTTACCTGCTAAAACAAAATAACTAGAAAACCCAAATGACATTTCAACAATTTAAACCTATTACAAACAAAAAACTTTTAAACGGTTATTAAGACCGATAAAATTTGCAAAATATAATATAAGATATACATAAATACACCATTCGCTTGTTTGTTTGTTTGTATGATTAACGTCACTTTCTGCCAGCTAGGGCTAATGGACGTCCCAGAAAAAGGGAAGCGGATACGCAGAACTCTTCTTTAGAGAACCATGGTTCTTTAACGTGCCCAGTGTATAGCACTGATACACGTGGGGGCTGAACCCCGGCCGGTCACTTTATCCTGACACCATTCGTTGTAATAAAATCCTGGATTACTTTTTTCAAAATAAATAAATACGAGAATATGAATAAACACATTTATGTATATAGGGATGAATTCCTGTGTTTAAGTATTAAAAAGAATTTTAAAAAAAACTGGTGTAGAATAATAAGACAAATTTATCGTATCTCTAATACTAAGAAAATAATTATCACACTCAACAGCTTTAGTTATCATTAAATTTCTTTGGTTTTCATACTTATGGCAATTGAGCATTAACGTTACTTTCTTCTTCAACTACCCGCGGACAAAAAGGACACACTCTTGTTTTAATTGGCTGATTCTGGTATCGACCAGTCTCAATCTTTAAAGGGGCTACGCCACATCTAAATAAAGGTGATCTGTTATATTAACAGTACAATAAGATTCGGTAAAATGAAATCGCTTAAAAAATCTGTACGATCTTTGTTATGACCACGACCGTTAGGACCAAGTTCTTTGTCAATGTCAATACGCCAATCATACATATGACGCATTGTAAGATTTACAGCACTTTTTCAGCAACATGTTTAGCACGCACTTCAGTACAGTCAATATAAAAAGATTAGAGATCTATCGACTGAAACATAACCTTCACATAGTGACACCAGTTTTGCACGAACCTTTACCCCTGTCTTTTAACGGCAAAATATACGGTGGTTAATTCTAGTTTTACTCATTAAAAATAATCCATGCCAGTGTAGGTTTATTACTTCCCACTGTCGATAAAAGGATCGCGTCCATCACATATTACGTGCTACAGGTGTATAATTGCTGGTTCGAAGGAAGACCCGCATGGCTCTGTTTTGTACAGCGTATATATA
>JAULCC010389314.1:0-11435 GCA_032358795.1 Nuttallia obscurata | reverse complement strand
ATACTAAGCGATAGGGACATCTCTGGGAGAACCTAAGCTGAGATGAAGTATCTCATGCAGTGGAGTAGGCCACCATTGCCTAGAGTCGTTTGGCAGCACTGAGATCGAGATCACTTGCCTGAGAGGCAAGTGAAGACGATTCAGGAGGGCAGTGGTACGAACCTAGGGTGAAACAAGTTGCGGCGAAGCTGTAAAAGTAAGCCTTCACAAGCAACCTCTGTTGCGAGAATGCAGACAGGAAGCCGAGGGACCAGCTGGAGGGAGACCGGCACCTCCTAAGGAGCTATAAGCACACCCAAATTTTTAATTCCTCTCCAAAGCGGTAGATGCGCCGAAATTATTTTCTTTTTAGTTTAGCAACTAAGAGAAAAAAATAAGGTGGCAACGTACAGAGTTGAAATAATTACTTCAAAGCAGGCAGAGCCGAACCAATACCAGTGGCTATGGAGCCTGAGGAAGTATAGGCGGAAGCGAGGTACTAAGGATAGCAGAGACATAAGGAGAAGCAGTGAAAAAAAAGATTGGATCTGGACAGAAATACGAAGTAGGCAGTTGAAGCTTCACTGCTAATTTATTTCATATTTCAACTCTAAGGTCATCCGAGGATAGCTACATACTCCTCTAATCTCAAGACATCCGAGCCAGGAAGTCTGTCAATACTATAATCATGAGGAAGGCAGAGCAGCCAGCATGATATGTAGAAACTTCCTGGCGGACAACGCAGGACTAAGACGGCATAGAACTACAATAGTGAGAGTAGGGTCCAGGCTATAATAGGCCAAGACTCTCACAAGCAGATATTGTAGTTTATGTCGCACCAAGACAAAAGAATTCGGCCCCAAGCGAGGGGTCAAGGTTGGAGAGTGAGAGAGCCAACAGGCAGGAAGCAGAAAGGAAATTTTAAGACAATGATCTAAGAGAAAATAATGAAGATCAAACTTTTTGGTTGTTCATATCCTACAAGTTTTTATTAGACCGTCCGGCGGCACAAGAAGCAAGTAATCATACGAGAAATGCCGCGGGCGTCCCGACGAGAGCCGGCAGGGGGAGACGCGACAACTCGAAGCAGCGTTCACGGCGACAGGATGAATTCTGGTACGAAACAAGTGAACCAGACCCATTTGCTGTGCGCACTGTACACTGCCGTAACGGTCGCCAAAAGAGTGCGAAAATTGCGCCTACTTACAACATATGTACAGTACGATCCAACACGGGGCTGGAGACAGAAATAGAACCAAAGCCACCCGATGATTATTTCAGGAGATTACATCTGAGATTTTGACGCTGGGATGAATTTTGGCAGATTTTAAGAGAAGACGATCGGAAGTAGCCGGACAGTATGAGGAAAGGACACACAATCAGAAGCGTACGACACGTCGGATATTTTGGACGCAGTTGCGTCTCTGAATGCAGTCGAGCCTCACTGCGGTCCACTCATTACAGTACAGTGCAGTACCAGCCGAATCTTTGATTGGAGTTGCAAATCGTTGTTTGCCAGGAACAACCTTTAGCTCAAGAGGTGCAAACTACTAGGCAATGAAGATGGCCGTGCCCGAGGGCCGGTAAAATATGAGCCCCTAAGATAGTAGGACTGCCATCGAGAGGCCGAGGCGATGGAGGAAATTGTGCCAGCAAGGAAGCACAATTTCCTCCCAGTACGCCGTCGCTCATCATCGTACAATTAAGAGACCACGGCAGAGGGGATGCAGTAAGATGGAAGCAATAAGGAAAAGGACCCTTCTCATCTAGATCAGAGTCCAACATGGCCACGACCTCCTGAGACCTCTTGGAGATCACACCACCTTTTGGCAGGGTCAACGGAGGTCACAGCCATGATGAGAAAAAGACACGAAAAGATTGGGAAAATTAGAAGACATACACGAGGCACAGAAAACGTCCACTAAGCTCCTAGCTCTGATGCAACTAGGGATTTATTCAAAACTCAAGCGTTAACACAGGCAGCCTGTAGGCCCTAGAAAAAGCCCATCGCATGGCTTACTCTCAAAAACCAGCAACAAATTGTGACCGTCCTCGAGCCCCGACCTTCTCGCGGTCGATCACAATTCTTGATGCGATGACGGAGAGCGGGTCTCGCTCTCCGCCATTACTCATTTACGAGAAGGCAGGCGGATCCCGACCAGGATGCTTCAACAAAAAGGAGGCCCAAGAGCAGCGATACGTCAAAAAAACACTAAGCAGCTCGCATCACTCTCAGTCAAAGAGGATGCAAGTGCCGCTTCCGACCTCAGAGAGCTGGTTCAGAGCTAAATCAACTCTCTGAGGAAGCGGAGGGCACTTCTGTTAGCATCCTACTTAAGCGCAAAGAAGGCCAGCTACCAAACTCCCCTAATCTCCAGCACAGCCTTCAAAACGCCCACAACGCGCAAAAATATCAAGCAGACAAGTCATCCTCATCCGTACATCTACAGCAACTATGGTTACTACCCGCCGTTCATCCGCCCGCAACAATGTTTCACGTGCAGAGGCCGCCGCCAGCGCCGCCTTCGACGCTGCCGACGCCAATGGCGCCTCGACTGAAGCGGCAACTGAGGCCGCCCAGGAGGCAGCTACCGCCGCCCTGGCCGCAGGCGGTCCTCAGGGCGCAGAGCAGCAGCCGACGCTGTCCAGCGACGACGACGAGCCCCCGCCGCTGGCATCTTCCGACAGCGAGGCAGTCGACGACGACGACTACGTCGACGAGGACGACGACTTCGAAGACGTCGTCGTCGACGTCGACAACGAGCCACACGAACCAGCCCCCGAAGTGGCAGCCGCCATTTCCCCTCCTGGACCAAGGCCAGGCTCTGACCACGACGCCGACAACTACGAGGACGCCCTCGGGGTTGTCGGGCCTTACTCTCCCCTACCTCCCGCCGACAACGCGCCTGTCGATTGGGCGGACGACCAGCCGCCATCAGTCGGCGCCGCTGTCACGTCGGAAAACAGCGGCGCCAAGGCGGAACAGCAGCAGGTTCCAGGAGAGCAGAAGGAGGGAGCAGAGCCCGGAGGAGGAAGACCGAGCGGCAGAAGGAGCAAGATCAAACTTGAGGATGAGGTCCAGACAGAAGGACATGCCCTAGCAGGGACTGTACCCCCTACCACAGATCGCCATGACCCGTGCCATCCTCAGAACCGCAACAGTGGTGGAGGCGCTTTCGCCCGGACTGTACCTTCCACTGTACCGCCGGTGGGACCAGTCCCGTACACGGCTCGCCAGTCTCGAGGCCAGCTCAGCCAGTTACAGGAGATGCTGGAGCGTACAGGCTCGAAATACACAATGGAGTCGTCCACTGGGAATTTTTTTCGGGTGACTGACACTATGATCGGTGACTGGGTAGAGATCCCTGCCCCACTGATCGGCGAAAGGCTACTCCAGTATGTCCGAGATCACAAGAATCACTTGCAGATCGTCACTCTCAAGGACGATCAGATCAGGACACTAAGCGGACGGGTGAGTTTTTATAACCAGAAGCTAGCTGCCACCACTAAGGATGTCGATATGGCGCAGGAAAACGAGGACAAGGCTATCCGCCAGGCCTCCAAGGCCCGGGCACAGCTGACAGCTGAGCGCCAAGACCATCTGCAGCAAGCAGAGAAGATGGAGCAATTGATCGCAGATGGCAACACCCGGTACCAGGAGCTACAGCGCACTGTTGAATCCCACCAGGCGGTAATTCAGAAGCTGAATATGAGCAGGACCGAAGCTCGCGAGGCGCGTGAGACCGCTGAAGCCAAGGGCCGACGCCTCGAGAGCATCGGGATAGAATACGAAGACCGCCTCCAGGACCATCGAACAAAGCAGGCAGAGCTGATCGCGAGTCACCAGGGGTTACTCCAAGACCTGGCCCAGACAAAGCAGGAAGTGGTGCAGGCACACGAGCAAGTGGCCATCGCGAGAGCCGAAGTCCGTCGGGCTAACGATAACATCGAGGCAGCAGATCGTCGGGCCAACAGTCAGAGGCTGCCAAGTATGGACGATTTGTCGGAATTCCCGCCGTTACCTCAGCTGGCGGTCGCTAAGCGCAATGCGTATGATATGGAACAACAGTTGGCCCGTCTAGCAGACCAGAATGAGGGATTACGCATCAAGATCAACGACGCTGCGAATTTGCGTACAAACCTAATCAGTACACTGTCAGACTGCGGTGCATATTTGAGCGAGGACGGACGGAAAACCCCTCGAGAATTGCTACTCAAGATCCAGGGGTATATCCTCCAAGCCCTCGACCAAGACTCGCAATCCAGTCCTCCTCCGCCCGTCGATCACGCTGCTAGGCGTACTGGCGACAAGCGCCGAGCTGATCCAGTTTCGAGCCGCGCCGAGCCCCCGTCGCCTAACGATTGGTCGGAGGTCCGACACGGCTCCAAGGGTCAAGGCTCTTCAGCCGTCGACGCGGCCAGAGGACGTCCCCAGCAAGTTCCTCCTGGATCTCGCTACGAAGTCCTCGGCCGCTCGACGGATTTTCCCCAGCCCGAGGGAAGCGGGCTGAGGAGCGGCGCCAGCATCCCAGTCGCCGACCCGGCCTTGCCACGAGGCCAGCCAACAACTCGTGGCAGGGCAAGTTCCGACGCCGTGGTGGCCGCGGCACCGCCTTGCCAGACTGCGCCGCCCTTTCCACCACAGACATCCGCCCTCTCATGGCTCGATGCTGGCGGTGCCACGAGACCCAGCCACCACCAATCTGGTCTCGCCGCTCCTGTCCAGCTTGCTGCCGCAGAATCTAGGCCCTCCATGCAGCAGCCAGTACCGCAAAGTTTTATTGCGCCCGGGGGAGCCGGGCCGAGCTGGTCGTCACTCAACCAAGCAAGCGGCATGGCCTACGGAGATCCCGGCCAAGCCGCTTCCAGTATCGCTCCCGTAAGCGCCGCCGCGACCCAGAACCAGACAGCAGTCCCAGAAAAAACCCTCGAAATTCCAGCTCCCAAGTTCCGGGACGTGTCGTATTCTATCAGCAACGCAGTCAAATCCCTTCAAATTGCGGGCCACGGGGATAAAAATTTCAACGCATGCCGTGGAGCTTTCAATCGCGTGGCTGATCAGTGGGGCGTTACAGAAGATCAGCGGAAGTTATGTATGCCCTACTGCTTTACAGAAGACGCGAGCCGCATCTTCGAGGAGATCGCGAACGCACTGCCGCGGGCCTCCAGCAGTGAATGGTGGACTAGCATGCAGCAGCGGGTGTCGAATGAGGCTCAGGCACAATCAGTGCGCCAGGAATACCTCAACCTCAGAAAACGCCCTGATGAATCGATGCGCAGCTATGCCGACCGGGCCTGGCGCTTGGCGGGCAGCTTACCTGAGACTCTTTCAGAGGCTCAGGTCAAGCCACAAGTTATCAAAGGGCTGCCAGCCAAGCTCCAGGCCGCTGCCGTCCTCGCCCAGTCCCAGCCATTTGATGCCATGGTGAGCACCATTGAGCAAGTCATCGCTGCCAATTTGCACGAAGGCACCGGTGCTCACCGTGGCTCTCGCGGTCGTGAGTCCCTGCAAGTGGTAGACGAAGACGCAGCGGAGGAGTTGGCTGAGCTGCATGAGAAGCAGAGGCAGCGGTCGGAGATGTCCAGGGAGCCCAAAACCTGGACGCAGCAGGGCACAGGCACGATGGCCAGCCCTATCGGCCCCCGCGACGATGTGTTGCCGTTCGGATTTACGGCCGCGAAAACTTGTTTCAGGTGCCGCATGGTCGGGCACCTGGCCAGTTTCCGCGGCGTTGTATGCGAACGGGACCGCCAGGCCAACCCGCCCGAGCGCCCGCCTAGCCGCAAGACTCCGCCGACTAGTAAGTCCTCGAAAAACTAGTCGGGGGCGGCCCTCCCCCACCCAAACCGGAGCCAAACGTCCCCAGAAGCCCCAGGTCGCAGCCTGCCGCCGTCACAAGAACAACAGCACCCACGGCCGTACAACAAGCCGCAGCGGGTGCCCTCGTTCGCCAAGACAGCCCAAGCCGGCAACCGGCGCCCAAGCGAGCTTCCCGAGACAACCGGCGCCGCGTCCCTGCTCTCTCTTCCTCGCAAGGCAAGAAGACGGTCCGGATTGTCGTACCCGCGCTCCTCCACTCCGATGTGGTCGGCGCGCTAGACAAGTCGGGCCCTACACCTACTTCGAAATACGTAGCTACAAGTACGTCTAAGAGTAGGTCTAGCCCTAAACATACTTCTTCCTATATCGATGAGTCATGCCTGTACATCTATGATCATCACTGTGATGTTTGTCACGACAAAGGCAGTCTTTTAACACCAGAACTGCCTTTGTGGTGCGAACATCTAGCCAGAGAAGAACGAGGAGCCACTCACGAGGAGTATGGCGACTTCGACGAGGACGCAGATTTCGCGGCACCCCACCAACACCTAAGATATGCCTGTGAGTTATATTTTGGAAACTACAAGCAACTAGCTATAATAGACTCTGGGGCATGGTCGCCCTGGATGTCACATGAACTTTATCTGAAGTATGGTGAAGGCCCTCTGCAACCTTGTGCAGGAGCTAATGGTGCTGATGGCAAGACTCTAGAAGTACTTGGCGAAGGCCGCACTCGCTTCACTCTGTGGGGAAGATCTTTCCTCACCAGAGTGAAGGTACTGCAATGTTTACCATCAGGGGTCCTCCTGGGCAGAAAATTTCTCATCGCAGTGAAGCTAACCCTAGATCCCTCAACGGGTCTGGGCAGTTTCAGGAGGCGCATAGACGGACAGACGCGCATTTTTTCAGGGCAAATCCTAACACCTGCCGAGGACGTGCTCGAAATAGCCGATAATGCCGACCCGTACACCCCCCTCACCAAGAGTACAGCAGATCTGGACCCCATTGTAACTGCGATCAATGAAATGAAGTTCCCTGGGATCCAGAGTGCCGACGTGCGATCAGATCTAAGAGCCCTTTTGCTTGAATACAACGGGCTTTTTAGGGGCGTGGGTCTGATCGCGGATGAGGAATTCAAGATCAACCTCAAACCCGACACTGACATCATGCGTCTTAGTCAAAAAAGACGCAGGAAGTCTCCTAGGGAAGAGGAGGTAGAACAAGAACAGTTTAAGAAGCACCTAGAAGCTGGGATCGTGGAAGAAAGCGAGTCGCCGATAGGGGTGAACAATGTGTTTGTTCCGAAAAAAACACTTGACGCCCAAGGCCGACCAGAAAGACGCACCGCCAGCGACTTCCGCCCGATCAACGCAGCAACCATCAGAGACTCATACCCATTAGAGGACATGAACAAAATCGTAGAGTGGCTCTCTAAGCGAAAAGTGTTCTCCTCAATGGATATGAGAGATGGTTACTGGGGCGTGGCCCTTAGGCCGTCTGATCGATATCTAACGGCGGTCAAAACATCTATGGGCCTCATGCAGTTTACCAGAATGGCAATGGGCCTGAGAAATGCAGGCCCGTTCTACCAGAGAATAATAGAGAAAACCCTAAGGAAATATCTGTGGCAATGTGCAGTGGCATATCAAGACGATGTATCGGTAGCTACATGTGAAGAAAGAGAACACGTGGAAGCTTTAAGAAAAGTGTTCGAGCTGTTGAGAAAGAAAAATCTGAGAATGAAATTGAGCAAATGCAACTTCGGAGTCTCTAAGATGGAGGGACTAGGCTTCGAAATTGGGTACGAGCATATACTCCCAAAAAATTCCCACAGAATGGCGATGGATAATTACCAGGCCCCCAGCAACGGCAGCGAGCTGCTGTCGTTCCTGGGAGTCGTGCAATTTTTCTCTCGCCACATAGAGTGCGCGGCCGACCGCATGGCCCCACTCTATGACATGCTGAAGGGCACGAGCTGGAACAAGAAAAAGCCTAAAGCCCAGAAAATACACATCTTTGGCTGGCAAGAGAAGTGGGGCAAGGCTCAAGAAGATGCCTTTCTTGACCTGAGAGCTGAGTTAGCAAGCCCCACACTCTTGGTTGCTTGCGAGAGGGGAAAACGCAAGCGACTCATCACTGACGCTTCGGGGGTAGGTTATGGAGCAGTACTTTTACAAGAACAAGCCCCCGATGAGTTTAGCCCAGTGATGTTCCTCTCCCGCAAGCTCAAAGGACCTGAAACAAGATATACAGCAACTGAAAATGAAGCAGGCGCAATCATTTTCGCGCTTAGGCAACTCAGGTCTTACCTGGATGGAGAAAAGTTTGAAATAATAACTGATCACATGGCACTCAAGTGGTTACTAGATATGCAACACCCCCGTCCTCGCTTAGCTCGGTGGTTACTGGAGTTACAAGACTTTGACTTTACAGTGAATTATGCACCGGGAGATGGAACATTGCTAACGGTTCCGGACGCTCTAAGCCGTTACACTTTTGACGCCAGCACGATTTTATGCACTAGGTGTCTCGAAGTAGTGGGAGAAATTGATGAAGTTGAGTGGAGCGTTACATCCATGATCAAATCCCAAGTAGAAGAGTGGGGTGACTTGGAGGAAAAAGCAGCACAAGAAACTACGTGGATAGTCAACGAGGAAGGTGTTTTAGTACTGGTTACTAAATCAGGCCCCAGAGTGATCGTCCCTATCACTCTGAGGCCTGAGGCCCTCAAGAGAGTACACGGCGACGCCGATGCAGGGCACTTTGGATTAACAAGGTCTGCAGTAAGGTTAATATCTAAGTTTTATTGGCCAGGATGGAGAGAAGATCTTAAGGAGCATGTCAAGAAATGCCTAAGGTGTGAGATGGTGCGGCTAGGAAGAGCCAAGCCTCCATCACAGGCACTTATGAAAGTGTATCAAGTAACTCGCCGTTTCGAAATGGTAGCAATGGACATCATGGAACTAAGCCCGAGATCAAACGGTTACAAAAAAATACTGGTGATCGGAGATTGCTTTACGAGATTTATGGTCAGCGTCCCGATCAAGAATGACAAAGCTAAGACGGTGGCCCAAGCGCTATTCGAGAAATGGATCTCGATCTTCGGGCCACCTGAAAAGTTACTAAGCGATCGAGGAACGCAGATGGTGGGGAGCGTCATAGGCGATTTGTGCAAGTTAATTGGCACCAAAAAAGTCATGACCACAGCCCACCACCCTCAAACTGATGGCCAGGTAGAGAGATACAACAAGACTTTGGTGGATATGTTGCAAAAAGAGTTGATTGATGAGGAACAATGGGCAGATCTTGTACCCCTTGTAACCTTTCAGTACAATAGCTCTCAACACAGATCTACTCAAAAATCACCCTATGAGGCTATGTTTGGAGCTCTGCCATTCGAGATCGATCATGGCATGTTTCTCCAGTATCGCATAGACGAAACCGCCGATTCTGCACCTCTAGCAGTACGGTTACGTCGAATGCATGCTGAGTTATTTGAGATGAGCAAAAAAACGAAAAACAAGGACGCCAAAGACTACAACAAAGCAGTTAAACAGCAGAGTTACGAAGTGGGAGAGAGAGTCTATGTCTTTAATATCCTCGGCCTTACTTGCACAGGCAGGAAATTAAGACCGCCGTGGTTCGGCCCCTACGAGATCATAGAAAAGTTATCAGATCTAGGATATATGATCAAGGGTGTTGTTAATGGGACGATCGCAAGAACACATGTCAACCGCCTGCGACGAGCCAGCAACATGCATGCCGAAAGCGGGGACCCTATGGAAGGGATGTTCCCAGACTCGTCTAGAATTTTAAGAAATTTACTTGGCGTGAGAGGCAAAGGAAAAAAACGAGAGTTTAAGTTACGATCTGTGGGGAGAAATGGGTTTGTGTGGATCAAGGAGTCCGAGGTACCCGAAGTAGTGGTGGCGGCTTACGACCTGAAGAAGACTGGCCGGCAAGCCAGAAACTAAGGCAACTGCGAGGCCACTTGTCCTAGATCTAGCTCTCAAGTGTACTACGAAGTGGGGGTTATGTCGAGGATTCCTAATTACTTCTGCGTACACTAAAAGAATTTCACTAAGGGTCAAGTCGCAAAGCCCATGAACGGTACTCTAGGGAAGTGGAATCTCGAGAGTGGCTGTGAGCCACGCATTTGCATCCGAGCTGAGGAAAAGTCCAAAAGTACACGTTGCGATATTGGAGGCGTTCAGTCAGAAACCCTAAGTACAGTAAGGGCGGGAAGGAGTATTAGCCACAGAAGCTTAGACTGTACTCAAGATTCACGCTCAAGTCACTATACTGTACTGTAGGACTTAACCCACTGTCTTCTGTCTCTACATACAAACTTAAGTTCATCCATCCACACCCACAAGATCATTCATCCATGGCATCAAGTTCAAACCAGCGACTTCTTTTTGGTCTTAGCCAGCACTTTAAGCAGTGCTGGAGGAATAAGGTCGACTTCTATGAAGCGGTTGTGGGGATCACAAGTGACCCTCAATGAGGAGCCCGTCCTCCCTAAAAGAGATCACCAAAGGAGCAAATATGATGATTTGCGGTGATATTAGGGGGTGCGGGAATGGAAGCAAGACGGGCTTAGAGTGAGCCCTCAAAACTAGAGTAGGCAGCCCGCCTTGGAGCCATTCTAGGGTAAGTCGAGTAGAATTCTAGGGTAGATAAGGTGTCACAGTTTTTAGTATATATAGCCAAGCTCGCCGGCTTATCTGGCCGAGTGAGGCAGCGATAAAAGAGCTTTCGCTCAACTTGTTAGCTTTTAGTTTAATTCATCGCCATGGAGGTTAACCCGGAGTTACTAGCCTAGAGTTGCCGAGGCGAAGGCAGCTGACGGGCTAGATGAGACTAACTTACTCATCTAGCCGGGCCAGTAGCAGGGGTGCGATAGGCGGGGTGGGTCCTATCGTCGGCCTATTACGATATCTCCGACATAATATTAATATTAAGCAGGAATAGGTCTAAGTATTGCAGACAAGATCAAGTTCGAGAAGATGAGAAGAAGCAGGACCCAGCAAGGAAGCAGAGCTCAAGGTAGACTCGCTAGGTTGGATGTAAAAATTCCTAGCGTGGTTTTTTTAGTTGGGAAAACTAGAGCAAGAAATCAAGGAAAAAGAGCTAAAAATGATCTTTACAAGAAACTAGACTAAGGAGGTAGAGACAAGTACCCGGGAGAGAAGCGGGAGGTTGATACTACCAAGTAATACTGCGAATTCGAGAAAAGTTTAAACTTTTTAAGCAAGCAATCTCACTTAAGGCACCGAGCAGTGGGAGAGCCCTACGTGTTATAGAAGATAGGAACGACTGACGCCTAACTCTCTACCAAAAAAATGAGAGGATGAAGCTAGGTAGTCTTCCGAAACAGCTAAGCATCGCAGCCATGTCGGCGCGATGCTTGGGCTTCGGCGGTCAGAAGTCGGACGCCCAGCGTTCAGGTATACCAGAGGGACATAGCATACGGAGAAACTAAGACAAGCTACACTAGTCTTGAAGTTATACTAAGCTATAGGGACATCTCTGGGAGAACCTAAGATGAGATGAAGTATCTCATGCAGTTGAGTAGGCCACCATTGCCTAGAGTCGTTTCGCAGCACTGAGATCGAGATCACTTGCCTGAGAG
>JAULCC010388759.1:0-11440 GCA_032358795.1 Nuttallia obscurata | reverse complement strand
GGTAAAACTCAGTTGAGCAAAAATCTCAAGGATTTGAGCAAGGATTTGAGATTGAGGTCAGCTCAAGTTGAGAAGTTTAGTGAAAGCGGGCCCAGATCACAAGTTTTTATTGTTGTAACCTTGCGCTTGTAAAGTATCACAGAATTATACAAGTAAATTTACTTTATATTCGCACAAGCACTTGATAAGACATTACGATGTACTTAAATGATATATATGTATTATACAATGTACATATGTGCTTTATATGACTGCTTGTCCCATTACCATCAACCGTTAACGACTGAAAACATAAATCAAAGCGGACCATTGAGTCGTAAAGCGACGTTCTATAAATAGAAGTAGCGTCATGCGTATTAATTGTTTTCAAAACGAAAGTGAAGTTAGTCACGTGATATGTCATTTCATAAACATTGCACCATTTTGAGGATTCAGCATAGAACCTTCTAGGTTTGTGCTTATACGTAGATAACTTCTATAAATAAATGATTATACGATGTCAGCGGGACATATATTAACACGATGGCCAGGAGACAAATGACATTGAGTTATATGTGTGTGTTTAGGATAATACTCCAGCTGTGATCTTTTCTTAAGTAAGTAAAAAAATAGAGCATCGCAAAGTGCATCAAAAATAAGTCTTTGATTATATCCATATCATGTAAAGTGGTAGTTTAGGGATTGTGTACTGTTTTACCTCTTAATACATTCTTAAAAATAATTATTTGATTGATATTTAATCTATGGAGTAAGATATGTGCTGGACAAAAAGAGACTCTTGTAACCCTTACCCATGATACACCATTTTCTTAAACTTTAAATTATAGGAATATTTTCTTATTTGAAGTCCTATATCCAAACGTTTTTCTTTCTTTAAGTTTTGTAATTATTGAAAAATATCTTGCATATAAAATCTTCGATTTTGTTTAGGGTTTTGATCTTTTCCTTTCATATGATAGGTAACAGCACCAGGGCTCATGGACTTACCATGACCCCTTTCTGTACTTGTAATTCAGCAGTCATATTAATTACACCCCCATTACGAGTTTCTGTTTGGCAGTCCATCCATAGGCTTCTTTATCTGGAACAGTGCTTACAGGCTTAAATTTGACCTTTGGACTTAAAAAATTCACAGCTTATTAATTAGCATTTCAATTTATGCATTTGCAAGTTTCAACAGTATATTTCCATTTTTTTACTGAGCAATGGCATGTTTTCATATTTTCAACATTCAACACATAGACTGTTTAATTGTCTAAAGTCATTGAGCAGCCACTTACAGACAACTGTCCAGCACAAGAACCATAACTCAATCTTGATTCATTACAGAGTCATTACCCTTTGTTACTTTTTCTTTTCTCGAGCAGAACTTGAAAACCTATCAATATAATTCAATACAAATTAATATACAATGGTCAATCACAATAAGGAGAAGTGCATTGTACAAGAATATTACATCTACCTAGACCTTTTACAGAGTTAATGCTCTTTGTTACTTTCCTTTTTTGGATCATAACTAGGGAACTAATGAATACAGCCTTCAGTCAAATTAGGTGGTGGGGGTATAAATCACCTACATTGATAGATCTAGTTTAAAACTGGGTTTTTTAGCTCTGCAATGGAACCCACAGATCTTCATGAAAACTTAATGAAAGTTTTAGTAAGATGTTGCAGCACTAAATTTTGACAGGAATGAAAGAAAAAAGTGCTGTTTTAATGTTTTAAGAAAATATTCTTTTTATTCAAAGATATTTATTGCACTACAATATGGTATCAATTCATTTTTCGATACAATTTTTACACTAATGAAATCATTATAAGAGAATATATCAAAGTATTTTAGTCCTTTTTACATTTTGTTTCAGACAGCATACAACTCGCTTTAAATACTCAACCCTTAAAATGAGTCAGTGTTTATATCATAAAGACAAGGCTACATTTGATAAGGTGCAGAAGGAACTACAGTCTTCAAAATGGATTCCCAGAAAATATGTTCATCGTCTGGCCATGGCCATCTGCTGTTGCAGGAAATCTAAAGGTGAGTCGGGGAGATATTAGTTAGATAGGGTCTACATGACTGCAACACAAGCAAGCATCAGACAGTAAAACTAACTTCTAAAAAGCAAAGCCCTGCAAGGATTCCTTCCTAAAATATATGGTGCCCTTCTAACAAAACATAATTTAATGGATGATCGTTCATCAGTAGTATATATGGCAGCTGAATATCTTGGAATATGAAATTAAAATTTGTATTTATACCTAGAAATAGGGAAATTTAGTTGGAATATTTAATCTGGTCAAACAAAACTGATGTCCCCTCCTTACCTGGTGTCTATAGGATTATCACTGATTTGAAGGCCTGTACCATAGGTTCACTCCTCATTTATTTATACAACCTGCTAGTTGCTTTGAAATACAGGTAACTCTCCATGAAACTTCTGTTTAGATTTTTTATTTGAATTTATTCATCTAAGTTCAGTTATGTTGAAAGCATAAAGCATAGAGATACATTTTTGAGTCTGTTTTTAGATAAAACTAGACCTTTAAATCCAGTGAAGGTCATGGGGAAAGGCCTTTTTCAGGGCCTGAACCTGTGACTGGCCACAGGCTCTTGTGTACTTGCTCCTGGCCTAAATATCCTCCATATAACCATAAAGAGCTTCACTTGCTGCTAATCTGATAAATCCTTAAACCCTTGTCTTACTCCTTTATTCTTGCTGTTTGTCAGTTTAAGAAGAAAAGAGTAAATTATTTGATTAAGCTCTACAATTTGTTTAAGTATATATGTATATATATATACTTAAAAATTCACTCCTCATTTACTTAAACAACCTATATATATTTATTTATATATATATATACATGTATATTTAAATTTCTGAAATATACCTTTTTAAATAAAAATTGACTGGTCCAAAATCAATTCTGAAACAGTCCTAGCCCCGTGATTATAAAAAAAAATTGTGCTCAACTAAGGTTCATGCTCAAATTTCAAATGTTTAAAACATCAAATTCTTTCATAAACTAGATTTTAGGCATGAGAATTTCTCAATGGTTTTTCGACTGATTTCTTTTGAATGGGCAAGCAAGGAAGACCAGGGGTTCAGTCCCCCACGTGCTAGTGCTATATACTGAGCATGAAACAGAACCAGAGAGTTCTACAAAAGAGTTCTCGCTCTCCACTTCCCTCTCTCTGGGATGTTCATTAGCTCTAGATGGCATAAGTGAAATAAATGAAACCAATCTCTTTATTTCAGGGAATGTTGTATGTGGTGATGAGCTACAAAAACAGATTGACTTCCTTAGACAATTTATCAGATCCGACATTGAAGATGGGGAGACAAGTATTTCTCCCTTACTTCACTCTTTCATCCAAAGTTGTACCAACTATCCAACAGAAACAGACTTCAGTAGATGTAGGCTTGTGACAATTCTCTACAATGCAAAACACTGTGATTATAGCTACTTGATAAGGGAAATGAGTAAAAATGAGGCAGAGGAGTTACTGGTAACAAAGATACCTAAACCACAGAAGTTAACTGCTGTCCAGATTGAGTGCATCAAGAGAAAGAGAAAGAAGAAAATGGTCTCACAAGTTTTCAAACTGGATATGTTCCCAGGAAATTCTCGAAAACTTGAGACGTCGCTGGGTCAGACTCTATCTGATTTTTCAAAGGAAAACAAATGTTACATAGTTTTTCAAACACAGATGAACAATAGGAGCTATGAAGGTAACACCAATGCTACCTATGTGAAAGTCTGGAGCAAGGATACAGCTGCACTGAACAGTATTAAAACTGTTTTGACAACAACCTCTAGGACTGTCCAGAAAACAATGGATGAGGAAAGAAAGGTAAGTGATGGAAACTTAATTAATAAACTCAACTATTTTATTGTTATAATTAATTGTCTATACAGAAGAATATGGCAGGATTTGAGGCCTGGGTGGTAATTGATAATTAACAAGACTTCATTCTTATCTTACGAAAGTCATTTTGTTCATGGGATGCAGTGTTGGCGTCTGAATACCATAATTTTTTATACCATATATAATTTCTCTGTTTTTAAATGCATTTTAAGGATAAAGATAGGATAAGGTGGAGTCAGAATAGAGCACATTTTAAAAGCCTTTTCTAATAAAAAATTGCTGTACAAACATTTTAAAAGTAATTTGTAATTAAATTGCCAATTATTTGTTGTTGTTTTTTCTATAATTATAACATTGCATATATATTAGGCATTTTCAGATTGTATATTTATATTTTGTCAAGACTTCCATTTTTGAAGGACCTAAATAATAAATACAGAATGTAGCACCTCAAAGAGGTCCCAACCGGCGGCCCATAGATTGAAAGGTGATATAGTTTGGCACGTCTCAATCTTCCTTACAAACCTCCGTACAGGTTTCAAAGAAAGGTAGAGAACATGATTAGTGTAATTTCCTTGCATTACTGCACTGAGTCTGTCTAAATGACACCAAAGGTAAATTTTTTTTGTTAATCTGTCATGTTTATAGGTCAATAGGTATCTATGAACTAGTTTACTCCTTCTTGATTCAGGCCAATAATCAATGCAATATGTAGTCTTCATTTTCTTGAATGGCATACTAATACTATTGACCCACTTATCAGATAAGTAGCTCTGACTTTCAATATATGGTTTCAATTCATCTCAAAGCTATATACTTTTAGCACTTTTGTTACCTTATCATGTAACAATCCATTTCTGTAGCTTCATTACTATGATTTTAATTAGTGGTTTATTTTCTTGTTACAGAGAAGGAAGAAACTGAAGGCCAATTTTCGTAGTATTAATTATGATATTGCAGCTGATGATGATGTGGGTAAGATAAATATTTATCTATAATTTTAAAAAAAAAATGTTTACTTTACTTTAATTAAACAGTTAATTCATGCGAAAATATTGTACTTTGTGAAAAAGGCTGAGAAGACAACAAATAGAATTTCTTAATTAAATGTTTTACTTCAATGGATTGAAGCCTATATTTTGCTGGAACTAAATAACTAACTATAGAGTGCAACTAGCATAGTTTCAAATGTGTAAAACACAAGCAATGAATATACACTGACTATGTTAAGGCTTTACAGGTAATGATTTCTTCAGGTGAAAATCTTTTTGTAACAAATTACCAGGTATGTTTATATACTAGTCAAAAGTTCCAATGCCCACATGTACATAAGTATCATTATTTTATTTAATAGTATACCATATACTCTGAAATTTGGCATAAGTATCAATTAACTATCCTGTAACAGAATGAAAAACAAAACCTTGACAAAATACCACAGTACATTACAATAAAATGCATTAATTGATTAAAGAGTGCATTTTTAAAGTTTGCAGGATAAGTCAATAGCACAGGTGTGACCACCAGCAGCATTATCAACAGCTAAACATCTTCTTCACATTGATGCGAACTAACAGCGCATAAGGTTTAATTGTAATGATACGCCATTCCTAAATAATCGCATTGGTTAGTTGTTGAAGGTTTCCAGGCTGTCTAGGACACTGGTAGATCGCCTTGTCTAGGGCGTCCCTCAGGTGCTCAGTTGGCGACATGTCAAATGATAACACTGGCCAGTCAAGAATGTTGACCATGTTCTGCTGCAGTTATGCCATGTTAATATAAGTTACGTGCGGACAGGGGTTGTCCTGTTGGAATATGAGATTGTCCGCTGGATGTGCATTGATGTTAGGTACCACCATATGACACGTAGGATGTCATTCCCTTTAATTGGTCACACGCGTGCTATTGACTTATCCTGAGAACTTGAAAAACGCACCCTTCAATCAATATATGCATTTTATTGTAATCTACTGTGGTCTTTTGTTTTTGCTTTTTCAGTCTGTTACAGGATGGCTAATTGATATTTATGTCAAATGGCAGTTTATTTGGTATACTATTAATCAAAATATTGATACTTATGCACATATGGGCGTTGGAACTTTTGACTAATATATATAGAGGATATCTGATGAGTTTTCAATTTATATAACATTTTATTAGACGAGTCCAGGAATCTTTATAAGCGAGCCTCTGGCGAGCTTAATACAGGTTCCAAAACCAGTTTAATAAAATTTTATATAAAGTGAAAACAAATCTGATATTCTTTCTACACATGACAATACAACAAGAGGTTAATAAGATTTTGCTTATTGATTTTGTGACATCATCGGTTCTTATATGTATCGTGTTGTTTGTTTAAGAAAATACGTGATGATTATATTTCACTGGATATAAGCAATGTCATGTGATAAATACATATATATGCTCACTTGATATTTAAGCAATCAATATTTTATTCAGTCTTTCATTATATTGGCTTGTTACTTATGTTTCAGTTCATCAAGGTACTGGAAAAGATCAGCTATCAGAAGATTTTGACAAGAAATCACGGAAATCCTCCAAAGCAAAGTATTAATATAGAGATTAAATTTGTTATGTTTAAGCTAAAACCTAATTATCTCCCTTTGCAACAAAGCAGTGTATCTAATAAGCTTAACTAAATACACTGACATCTATGGAGCCTCTTTATTAAGAAATTAATCTTTAAATATGATTAAATGATATGATAATTGAAAATATTTATTGATGAATTGTTACTCAACATTTCCTCAGATTTAATTCCAACATATCTTGCATGTTTCTTGAAGTCTCTGGTTTACACAGTTTGCCATTGAATATAGCACAATATGTATTTTGTACATTTGGTATGAATTGAAAAAATGATTTTGAAATTAAGTAGATGACATCCTGAAATTTGGCATCTAAAAGAGTGATTCTGTTGTTTATGAAGTGGTTAATGAGTGTTCTCCCCTGTTTGTCTATCTTACAATGTGTTCTGTATGAGTTTTCTCCCCTGCTTGTCTATGTTACCCTGTGTCCTGTATGTTTGATGAAATTTTTCCCTTTGTTGTTTTAGGTCACAACAGAAAAAATCTGTTTGTCCTGTGTTGGAGGGTGGTCATTGTCTAAATTGTCTGAAGCCTTACACGAGTCTGAAGGACACAAGCCTGTGCCAATTTCACCCTGGACTTCTCGGTATGATCTGATTTTATTATGCATTTGACACTTTCTCACCCTTGACTTCTCGGTATGATCTGATTTTATTATGCATTTGACACTTTCTCTTCAAGTTTGAAGTGAATCAATAATGTAAGTAAACAGCTTAGAATTAAATGAAACAGCTGAATTTTGATTCTATTTATCAACTTTACATTGAAATTTTGTCATATATTTTATTCAACAAGTTAAAAAGTCTTAGGTACGGTAGCTTATACTACACTTTCTCTTCAATATGATTTCACTGAAATATTTTTTGCAATATGCATGCTTACACATTCTAGATTGATCTGTTGGACCTTTGATTGTAAAGTTAGTAATATCATTTGTTCTCCATTGTTTGTTTTCCTGATGTAGATTCTGGAGGTCACTGGAGTTGCTGTTATGACTGGAGTGAAGTGATAGTTCCTGTTTTTACACAAGACTATGACAATCACTCAGAAACTGGGTAAGAAAAAAAATGGGCGGAGCTTAAAAAGTAGGATAGCCCTTGCCTCCTTTATATTACAACTGGGCTTGTCTTACTTTGCAGTAATAGTAGTAGTAGAGTTCGAAGAATTTATGTTCCTCCTGAGCCAAGGGGAGCAGCCATCAGTATGTGAGTGTAAATTGAGTACACTCATATGCTGATGGCCAAGAGCAAGTTGGGTTTGGAAAGGTCTTACAGATAGACAATTTATAGGAGACAAATAATGGGTCTGTTTTTAATAACAATTTCAGTCCAATCAAAATTCGAACAAGTCGATATTAGCTAATCCTAGCCTACTGAATATTCATACCTGAATATTTGATATATGAATATTCATGAGCCTTGCCATTTTAAATGTGTTATTTGCTCTTCTAGCAACAGTTCAAGGTGAAAAAATAATGTAAATGTTTAAGAAATGATAAATGTCACAATATTTCTCTCTAATCGTGAATAGCAGGATAAGAAACAGATTTTACCATGAAAGGGTCATTCAAGTTTCCATACAGTGAACTGTTTCTGAAGGATATTTAACTTATCATTCCAAAGACACAAGAGTTGTTTTTTTTTATCAATGGCATGAAAAAATATAAGATATTTTGTTAAGTGTTTATTGACCCAGTACAAAAAAGAAACACCCGGTTAGCTCAAGTGGTAGAGCGTCCACTTTCTGTGTGGGAGGCCGCGGGTTCCATCCCGGCCGAGTTATACCAAAGACTTTAAAAAGATGATAGTAATGGCTTCCCTACTTGATGCTCAGGATTTAGAGTAAGCATTACGACTGGTTTGTCGATGTCAGGATAAAGTGATCGGCCGGGGTTCAGCCCCCACGTGTATCAGTGCTATACACTGGGCACGTTAAAGAACAATAGTTCTCTACAGAAGAGTTCTGTGTATCGGCTTCCCTCTCTCTGGGACGTCATTAGCCCTAGCTGGCAAAAAGTGTCGTTAATCAAACAAACAAACAAAAAACAAAACAAGATGTAAATTTGAAAGGAAGAATCAACTTTTACATGGTCTTTCTTTCTTTCATGAAAATAAAGTGGTAGCCTGTTCATTTTGAATCAGCTTCCTTTAAGAATTGATGCGGAATACTTTGTCAATGTGGTATTAAGGCATTTTATAAGATAAGTGTTTCAGTTCACTTTCGTCAGTTGTTTTGCAAAACTGTTAGAAACAACATATATCATACAAACTGAGGAATAATATATTCATAGTTTAAACATATTTTATTTCCAAAGTTTTCAGAAATGTGGTTGGACCACAATTTCTCACAAATTTAGATTCAGCCCTCCCCCTAAACAATAGTATTCATACTCAATGTGTTATTTGTATAATAAGTTTGATAAGATTATAAGTGTAGATACAGATTTTTTTGATGAATTTATGACGCTAGTTTTGTTTATTGAAACCAGGGTAGTAAACTGATAAGTAGTTAAACAATTTAGTTGCTTATATCTGCTAATGGACTTTGTTTGGATGTGTAGAAGTTTCAAATCTAGGTTGAGCCAAGACATTTATGTATTCACAGCTGCAAGACATTAGCACAACATGTTTGGAGGCCTCATGCTAAAGCCAGTCGTGACAGTCAAAAAAAGGAGACATACATCGACAACCAGTATGCACGGAGACGACATATCAAACACATATATCCAAAACATAAGAAGTAGTTCATGCTATATGATGAAAAATAGTTCCTGTTTGATCAAGAAGACATTTCACACATCGGCATGCAGAAATAGTGCCTGTTAAGACTTAAATTACATCTTGCATTGATATAAGATAATAGAAAATATTTCTTGTGGAGGCTCTAAGACGTATATCAAAGATCGATTTTTTAAAACAGAGAAAATAATTCCTGATGAATCAAGTAGGAGTATGGAACTAATGTCGTAATAACTTGTAGTCCAATCCATTTGAAAGTGTTCAATGTATATATCTTGTACCCTGAAATATCTATGTTTATTAAACATTGGCAATAGATTATCATTAAACAATGTTTTACAGATATTTACTGAAATATTCATGCTCAGTAGCAGTATTTCTATTGTAGACAATACTGTTTAATATGTGTGATGTTTATTAAATGTTTTCAGTGAATTTTTCATCTAGATTTAACCCTATATTATTGCTTCAAAACATCTAGATTAAAGCCATAATAAAATAAAAAATCGAGATCTTTTGAGTATTTGTTTTGCAAATCAGTCGAGGTGTCTATTGGAATACTAAGTGTTTAAAAATGTTTCCCACAATAGCCAATACCACTATCATTGTCAAATAAGAAATAAACAAATTGATCTATCGTTTACAAATAATCAATTAATTATAATCTAATAAAATACATGTGTTGAATGATATTTTTCATTAATGATTATGCACAAGAGGACCATGATGGTCCTGTAATCGCTCACCTGAATATTTCTCTTTTCAAAATTACTTCATGCATGTTATTCATGTAACCCTAAGGTCTAGCCATTTGAACAATCTTGATTGATAATCAGTACTTTGATGAAACAGAAACTTAATTAGCTCTAGCATGCATAGATGGTTTTAGATATGTAGAAATTATAGGTTTGTTCTGTATAAAGCTATGTAAAATAAGACAATCATGGGGCATAGCCAAATTTGACCAAAGGATCACTATTTGAACAAATTGGTAGAGGACCTATGTATAATGTTTCAACCAAAATATCTAAAGCTCTAGTCTGTATGGTTTCAAGTTGGATATTTAAAGTTTTCATTATATAACTCTATGTAAAATTAGACCACCATAGGGAGGGCCATCTTTGACCCCCTGGGTCATGATTTTAACAAACTTGGTAAGGACCTATATATGATGTTACACACAAAATAACTCAGCCCTAGTCTGAATGGTTTCAGAGGACAAGATTTTTTAAGTTTTCACTGTATAAGTCTATGTAAAACAAAACCACCCAAGAGTGGGACCAACTTTGACCCCAGGGTCATGATTTTAACCAACTTGGTAAAGGACCTATATATGATGTTTCACACAAAAGATCTAAGCTCTCGTCTGTATGGTTTCAGTGGATACAATTTTTTAAGTTTTCACTGTATAAGTCTATGTTAAACAAGACCACCCTAGGGTGGAACCAAATTTGACCCCAGGGTCATGATTGTAACTAACTTGGTGAAGGACCTATATATGATGTTACACACGAAATATCTAAGCTCTAGTCTGCATGGTTTCAGAGGATACAATTTTTTAAGTTTTCACTGTATAAGTCTATGTAAAACAAGACCACCCTAGGGTGGAACCAAATCTGACCCCAGGGTCATGATTTTAACCATCTTGGTTAAGGACTTATATATGATGTTACACACAAAATATCTTAGCTCTAGTCTGTATGGTTTCAGAAGAGAAGATTTTTTTAATTTTCACTATATAAGTCTTTGTAAAACAGAACTGCCCCAGGGCTGGGCCAACTTTCAAGATTTTCAGAGTTTTTAGATCACCTGAGCTGAAAGCTCAAGGTGAGCTATTCTGATCTGTCAGTCCGTCTGTCCGTTGTTAACTTTTCCTTTGAATGACTCCTTCTCCTGAACCACTGACTGGAATTTGTCCAAACTTTGACTGGAACATCATAGCATAAACCTTTCTCAATATTGTTCAAATGGTTCTGCTCCAATGCTCTAAATGGCCGCCAGAGCTAAAAATAGAAAAAACATTGGAGATTTTCTACTCTGATACCATACAGGCTAGAGCTAAGATATTTGGTGTGTAACATCATATGTAAGTCCTTTACCAAGTTTATTCAAATGGTGACCCTAGGGTCAAATTTGGCCCCGCCTTACGGGGGGGGCCTTATTTTACATAGACTTATATAGTAAAAACTTAAAAAATCTTCTCCTCTGAAACCATAAAGACTAGA
>JAULCC010388648.1:0-11442 GCA_032358795.1 Nuttallia obscurata | reverse complement strand
TGAGAAAGATATCCTCTTATGGGTTTACAAAATAAAATGCCAATTATGCATCATTCGATAAATTATTTTAATGAAGACTTGTAAGAGATTTTGTTAATTACATTTTTAATCACATTGTTGGATACGTCACGGCCTGTAATGATGGCTTCATTGGAACAACTTTATATGAGCAATTTATTTAGCCTTTTTTAACATCAAATTAGTTAATCACAGTGAAAATATTACAGTGGTTTACTCTAATATATTGTCTGTTAGATACGAGTGATTTGGTTTAATTTTTACCAGATATATTGAATTGTCTAAGTTTTTGAAGAAAAATTCGTTCGATATACACCGTCTTAAAAACATCCAAAGTAAAACAGGTGTATTGTCGTAAAGTTAAAATTAAAAATCAATATTCTAACATTTTTCTTTTAGGTTAAAGGTAATTTCTTATAAAGATACGCATCCCGTCAAAATCATTAACATGTAATGTCATTCGGCACTCATCGGCTTATTTTGATACCCACCATCTAACGTTGTATGCATGCCGGTTACTGATTTGTAGTAACCCCAATACAAATGGTGGTGCGACGCTGGCCGTTTTATTGATTTCCGACAACTAACCAACGTTAAAAGGGTTTAGTTTCCTACAGGCAATATGGTCTTCTGTTGTCTGAAGTGCACAAAATACAAGTATGTGTGTACATGAAACTACCTTTGACAAAACAAAAATCTTCTCTGGCCGCATCCATTAATGTTCATTGTTGTTGGTAAGAAAGACATCCCATATTTTAAAAAAATCTTATATGGTGGATTACGTCACACATCCGAGGTTAGATGTAGGGTACCAATATCGACCGAGGAGTGAAGCTTGATATAATAATGAAAGTTTATGAGTAATACGCATCTGATATAGGTCCGACTCGAATCGCAAAAAAACAATGACTGAAGTACACATTTCTACAAGACGGATCCAATGCTTCAGTGAAGACAATATTTTGTTCCGATAACTTTCAAAACAAAACAATATTTTTCTTATCTATAGGGATTAAAGAGCTAATGTTCGTAAAAAGAAAATTCCATGATAACTATTGCATATGTCTAGCTGTAGGTGGAGGGCCGTACCTAATGTTGTAAGGACGTGTGGTCCGACCCCATTTTTGTAGAAAAATAAGTTAAAAAATGTGTAAGTAAATTTGTGCAGATATTCAACATTAGAATTGTGCTTACACCAAGGTTATATATTCAAATTCGCATGATAAATACGTTAACAAATGATTATACAGTGTAAGTAAGGCTTATTAGTTAAAAGCTTGTAATATGTTAAATAGCTCTATTGTAATGCAAACCTTTTTATGGGTAGATGGTTGATGAAGGAGGTAAAGCTCATTGCATGATTTTGTATAAATGTATTGAAGCCAGGTTTATGCTCTTTTGATCTACTTACTGTTTGAAATGGCATTTAGATAGTAAGCGTTTTGAACGTGTAGGCACACATCGTACTTTTCTTGCTGTTATATATTAAACAAGCCGTAGGTTTTCTTTGGGGCTTAATCATTCTATACCTAACCATTATTATTAGATCAATCTCAGTTGGGATGCTAGGCTTGTTATTATATTCTATAGATTTCCATTAACAAAACTTGAAACAGATAATAAAGCAAATGTACTTTATAATAACGCGACGATTGTATTCTTCGTCATCTTATGATTAAAGTACTTTTGCTTTATTCTCCAAGGTACTGTACAATATTTAAGATTAACTTTTGTTCTGTAAATAATGTGCTTTCTTTGTAAATGTATAGCAGAAGATTAGTGACGTTCTAAAATGGGATACATTTTCCATTTTTGACTGATTTCGTTCATATCACGAACTAGTTTCAGCACATAATTGCGTGTTTCTCTTGGCCAAAAAAGGATACATTCAGTTGAATTGAGTCTTATATTTGATTACTTTGGTTTGTTTTTATTATTGAATTAGTAAAGACTAAACGACATGAATGTTTTAAGAATGTAAACATTGCCACATTGTCTTAACTTTATAAATAATTAAACCAGTATAACCATCATGGATCCTTTGATGTTGTTTTATCACTCATATCTTATTTTAGAGGCAACAACCAACAGCAGAAAGCGTAAGAGACGTTTTCCTGTCTTTATTTATTACATTAATAAGTACGAAGACATGACATCAGTTGTTCGAAGGTATATCAGCATCGTAGATTTCAAATGTAAAGACCAAACACAGGAAAAGGCAAAAAAGAGGCTTTAACGAATATTGTCAGCTGTCTCACAAAATGACAAATAAATATCACACCTACGATTTTTGTGACTAGTGGGTCGATGCCGTTTTGTTGTTTCGCTGTACAAGAATGATATACAGCCATCATGGTTTTTGTTTAAAAAAAACTTTACCTGGCTGGCGTTTGTCATAAAATTTGAGTCACGTGTTGTTATTGACCAAACTTAAAATCAGCCAGTCTAGCTTTTCTCTGAATCCTTTACACACGATCATATAAAAATAACACATGCCTGCGAGGGTGTTATGAGATTTGTCAACCCGAGAAAAGTAATAACATCGGAGGCGTGCGAGGGTGTTATGGGATTTGTCAACCCGAGAAAAGTAATAACACCCGAGGCGTGCGCCGAGTGTGTTATCACTTTTCTAGGGTTGACAAATCCCATTACACCCTCGCAGGCATGTGTTATTTTTTTATTATACCGAAGCACAATTCTAGATTACATGCATTGATCACAGAAAAACAGAGAAATAAATAAGTATCTATTGATAAATAGATATCAAATGATGACTTATAATATGTACTCATCCTTTGTTCTTTATGCTATATTTAGAAAACTCCGTTATATTCTATTTTAAGACATACACAGAAATCATTAAACGCTTACTAATCAATATCGAGCGCCTGAGTTACTCCGGGTATTATGCAAAAGGTGATATTAGAAAGGTGATATTCGTTTCCAAAACCCTGTGGGCCTGATATGAAAGAATATTACCCGTTTGCCTACGGAGATTTTGTATAGGAGGTTAAACTGAGGTATAATGATATAAAATATTATGTAATAATGTCAGTGTCTGTTGCATATATTGTGAAAAAAATATGTTTTTACTAAATCAACCCGAGTTCAAAACCACAATGCATTATAATTTTTTTCGACCGTCTTATTGTATCGCATGAAGGTTAAATGAAAATTGCACTTAAATCTACATTGGTCTTAGCTGGTAATGTTGTAGTTTTAATGATATTGTTTCACCTTTTTGTCATATGCAGAGCTCAGTATTGATATCCATATGATTTTAAAATGCACAAACGGTCATTTTTTGTACGTTTAAAACACTAAAAGAAATGGAAGTAGGACACTCAACATATTGCACTGACTATATTGTTTAGAAAAAAAACCCAGTTAAATGTTTAATAGACAGTTTATTTACAAAACGTTCCGTATCTATTCGAAGGTAGAGTTTCTGTTAAACAAATACCGTACAACAATAATACTATACAAATGGAGGTAACGAAATTAAACATACCTCCACATCACTTCATTTCACAGTTTTTTATTTTTTAAAAACCGATGCATTAAGCGTGATTTGTGACTTATGATTTATCTTTTCTCGATGGATTTCACATACAGGTATGTGTTTAATTACATTTTTGAACCCGAACGTATGATTAAAAACTTTACATTTTTCTAAAAAGGCAAATGAGACTGCCATAAAGAAAAAAAGAAAATAAGAAAATAAGAAGGTAAACAGTGCACTTTTAAATAATTTTTCTTCAGCATCTAGCCTTACCAAACGCCCAAACTCGTTTCAGTCAAACACATAGTAAAGTTCTCGTGTGTACGACACATATTTACAAATAATTGATCCATCGCTTAGATATTAGAGATAGGAAATGTTATCCAGGCAAACAACGCATCTCATGTCTGGCTTGTAAATACCTTTAGATAACATATCTTTATTTGATTATAGACCATTCATTCATTTTGCAACAAGACCTTATACGATATGCATCCCTGGTTTGTTTGATCACAACGAGATAAAACTGCAAATGAGTAATACAGCAGACACACAGAGTGAGCTACAGATTGGTTCAAACTGATGCAGTGATAATTGTTTAACAGTCTTACCAGATGCGATTCGATGTTCATTGTATACATTCACACTCTAAAAAGCCATTTAATATAGAAATAGTTTTAAAACATATTTTAACATTCTCTTTTCCATATTTCATCTTCCTGTTTCTATTTTATTTTTCCTGTAGGTTTTGAACCAATAACACATTAAGACAGCACTTACTTACAGATGCAGTTCTACTTTCCAGATAAACCAATTTGATGAAATTCAATGGTTATATTTCAAAATTGTTTGAAATCCAATACAGTTACAAATACTGATATGAACTACACAGTTATCAATGAACAAATACGTGTGCCTAAAGTTTAAAACTTACCATTTTAACATTTATCTTGATTTTTTTTATATTTTAATTTCAAATTCTGTGGCCATAGTGACAAGGATTTTTTGTTTGAGCATCATGCTTAATCTAAGAACTATGCTCGAACTAAACATGCTTCAACCCTTGGTGATTAAATGTAAATACAGACATAAATCTACTTGCTAGTGGTTTTACCTTTCTTTACTTTTAGTCTCTTAACGTGAGCCTCAAGTATCTAAATTCAATAAAACATATTCTTTTAAATGCTAAAATAGAGATAGCTTTATAATATCTGGTCCTTGGCATCCACGTGACTTGCTTTCACACGACGACAAAAGTAAAACAAGGAATATTACAAGGAAATTACATTATTTATGCCAATGTAAATTAGGACATCGTTAGTGTTTTTTGGATAAATCGGTATTCGCAACAGGACATAGCTAAACATTTCCATGTTACAGTTATATGGCATTCACTTATGACATTTAAGGATGAGCTTGCAGAAAACAATAATTAACTTGAGAAAATAATCAGGTCATACCAAGCTTTCATTTTCGTTCGTTGTCTTTAATGACGATGAAATAGCAAACACGTGTATAAACAAGTAGCCCATTTGGACTTGCGTTTCAATATTAGGTTATATAAACGTATGTACCCATGCAGACGCACAGACGACAGACAACGCGTCACTGCATAAGCTATTCTGGGCAGTGGTCAACAGAACTTAAAAGTGTAACGACAGAAGAAGATTGAAATATAAACTTTTCTGTATCACAAATGCAAATTCGGTCTGAACATGGATACATTTACATAATCTAAATCAAAAGACTATCAATGCTATAGGTTGAAACTTTTCGTATTTGTTTTTTCCGATTTTGTCTTTTAGTTTATCTTTGACAGGAGTTTTACAAGAGTATATATCTATATATAAGTTACTATCTAAAATTTCCATATTTGTCGAACTTTCATATTGCAATGGAAATATATGTTAGACAATAAACCAATAAGGAACATTCAAAACAAAGTTCTAAATAAAATGTCCGGGTCTTGGAAATAAGTTAAACCTATTTAGCTGAATTTGATTAAATGAACTGACAGCCGATGGTAAATTAAAATGTAAAAAGCATAACCTTATGTTAAACTGGATAATTAGTTTTCTAAATACTCAGAGGCAAATATTGTTAAAATACAATGTCTCATTGCTTTGTTTACTATTGAAACTATATATCCTAATGCATCCCAGTTCTCTCAACCTTTTCACGATAGCATCTTTTTATATATTTTAGAGTTGATATCCTTTGAAATAGTTCGGTTTTACTGTAAACGATATAAATCAGAAAGAAAATAAAAGTTTTTCGAAGAAAAGTAGGCAAATGATTATACTCGAAGGAATGGCAAATACAGCAATAAATTCAATTATACTTTTGATTCCTGAGTGAGGCATAAAACCAAAACAACAAGAATCTTTAGAGACGCATAAAAGAATTATACGAATGTAAAAATGGTTTAGCTTCAAGTTTGAACTAAACAAGGGTGAATAAGATTTGTCGAAAACAAAACTGCATGTTAAACAAAGCAACATTTAAACACTTCCATTGTGTGTTATAAAAGATATAATATAATGTCTCTTTCAGTTGTATGTTATAGTAGATATAATATATTTCCTTTTCAACAAATGGAGCAGCTTGAATCATATTATCCTTCTTTCGTGATAGCGATTTTAAAATAATAAGACATATTTATTAACCGGTCAATAAATTCCCTTATAATAATCTAAACAAACAACAGAATCCTATTTTAGCCACTTTTATCCTGTTAGTCGGGACATGCGAAATCTAAGCAACACGCGATAAATATATCTGTCGAGTCACACATACATGCAAAATATTACCATTTAAATTTCATATTATTTGTGTCTTGACAAGAGATAAATGCCGCGTGTTGCTTAAATTTCGCATGTCCGACAAACGAAATATCAAGGTATTAAATTTCGCATGTATTAAAAGCTTGCATGTCGACAAGCGATGAATCTCGCCCTTTTTACCACGAAAAGAAATATAGGCAAAAGTTTACAGGCTCAATGCCCCGACACACGATATGTATCACGCGTTGCTTAAATTTCGCATGTTTCAAGTTTTTCAAGATTTTACTTACAGATGCACAAGTCCCGAAAAATAACGGGCAACATCAGCAAATAAATCATGACATGAATAAACAAGATTTAAGGTGGCCTGAACAGGATTCCGTAGAAAATGACTAGAAACTTACATATGTGAATATCTATCAGATACATACATACATACATATATACAATGCATTCTCCCATTTCTGCCCATGAAAGATAAGGATTTTGCCTATGTAAGATAAACCTGTCTTTCATATCAAGGGTTTGCCACTTTATAAATAAGTAAATTGTTGTTATTGGGGGAAAACTTAATCCATCACTCATGTAATCATGTAGGAAAGGAATATCGCACCCTCGGGATCAGAATTCTACGAAGGATTCTTATATTATATTGGAAACAATGTATAGTAAGCAGAAAGACTTCGTTTACGCGATAGTGAGGTATGAGGTGTCAATACAAACTTTATCACTACATACTTACAAGTATGCAATGACTAGTACAGCTTTCCATCACTCTGTTAGGACATGTACATGCGACACTATTTGTCATATTTCAGACTTAGGCTTAAAAGTTAAAAGCCTGTCATAGGATGAAAAAACACACTGAGACACCACAGACAGTTATAAGATTGCTATTGATGCCAGCAGCTTTAGTATGCAATCAAAGACGTCATGCTGAACATCAAGTTACAAATCTACAAACAATCAGATGACAAATTCAAGGATTTGTTATTTCTTTCCATATCTCTTCCCACATGTATATCTTTCTGTGTGTGTAAAACTCAACATTTTTTATCGCTCTCTCTGTCTCTCTCGTTCTCTTTCTCTCCTGTCCTTTATCAATTTTGTCGGTAAATATGTCTTCAATCAACATTGCTCGTGCCTCGATAAGCCCATGTTTAGCTTTGGTCATTCTATTTTCATTGATCACTCAGTGGTAAATTTATTTCGTTGACCTTTATTATTAATGCTTTAATAAGACTTGCCTAGGTTTGATATGAACCACCAGACTAATTACATTTTCCAGGTTTCTATTTCAATCTTCTGTATCGCCAGAATCTTACAGTGTACTCGACCACAAACCTGCAGTCATTTAAGGCAAACTGACAGTGCGTTTCTATTGATTCATACTGTACACATGTACATATTTGAAAAAGGATACTTAGGCCTTTGCTTCAGTTGCCTTTATTTGTGTGGCCTTACACAGTGTATGATAGTGTATGATAGTCTGAGGTAAAGCTTTCCAAATGTATAGTATATGGATTGCAGATTGTGACAGGCGTCTATGTATTTTTACCATATCTAGTAACGATACTTTTCATTGAAACATTTGCTTAATTAGGTGAAGTTCTGGAAACAAAATGAATAAAATTTCATTCTTGTTCTAAAGATATAGAAAGTAAAGTATGCCTTATAAGTTTTGCTTTTAATTCTGTTGTAGTTTCGTAGAGATATTTCGTATTTATTACCATGTGCAGGTTATGACGAATTTGTTGCTTTTCTTACAGCTTACTCTTACTCTTATCTTTGTAACGCATTTAAATATATACTATGTCAGTGTTATCAAAGCAATTTATCAAGTAAAGTCTGTATTGAGAAAAATGATTATCTGCTTAAAACTTGTTTTGTAAATAGTAACGTTTGTAAGCAAACAATGTCGAATTTTAAACAGATGTCAGCTCTATGGGACGCTTAGAATAGTGTAAATTTAAGAGCAGTTATTAAAAATTGTCTCTACTTTGACCGACCTCTCTACGCTATTTATTTCAAAGAGAAATAAATTATTAAATCGGTTTAATTTAGGTCTTGCTGTCTACAGATTATCACATTTTGACGTTACGCTGAAAAAATAGCGTCTGTTATTTAATGGGCACAAAATAGAAAAGCAATATGAATCCTTGAAATAAAGAGCAACCCATTTCAAATTATGTTATTTCAGACCGGTATATATCAATATTAAGTTTCGCATGTAGACTTCTATTAAAATATTATTCCAGGGTCTTAAATACTCAGTAACAATTCACCGAAATCTGTCCTTGCGCTTACCGTTTAGAATAAAAAAAACTGTGTGTAATACAAAACACAAAATAGTGTACAAGCAATTACCATCGTCTGATTCTCACGATACACATCTAAACTTCTGCTCAATTGTTTATCGTTGTTCATAATTGCAATCACTTGTATTGCTATTGTAAGGTAAAAGATCTTAACCATTTGAATTTATTGAATTTTTTTCAACGTGTTTCCCAGTTAATTATGAAGATTACCAAAATATCTGATTACCAGACTTCTGAAACTTGTCATTTTTATAGATAATACAACAAAATAGCAACGAAATACATAATACTGTCTTTTTTATGATTAAAATTCTAGAAACTATGTTTTGCTTATTATTACAATTTACAGCCAGAAACCAATTGAATGTTTATATACTGTAATGAGCCAGGCGTAACTAGAAAGATAAAGCAAACACACTTAAAAAAAACAATTTGAATAGACATTACAAAGTTAAAATAAAATATTAATACATAAATTACAAATAACAAATATCGAAAATTATTCTGATCCTGTTAAATGCTCTTTTTAATCCAGTTGTAGACGTTTCCTGAGCACTTTTAGATTAAATCTTCACTCATGGATAAATCCCAATAATCCACACAGATTTTGTCACTAAATACTATTCAGAGAGTTATCCAAATATTTAAAAAAAAATAACTATATGTAATGGCCGAATCCAAATATAAATAAAGATCAAGATACCCATCTTCTCTAGCCTTTCTATATGTTTTCTAAAGTTCTAGAATTATCTAATGTTTACTTGATAACATATTAAGATCATAGTTTGATGCTTAAAGATATAAAGAAATAAGCTGTCTATATAACAATACCAAGTTAGAGAATAAGTAATTTCTCACCATTTGTCTGCATTTTACGTGTTTCTGATGTTCCTTTTTTTACAATCACTTTAATCATTTTGATGAGCAATCGTTATGTGCTAGATAATGTGATCAATAATTCATTAAGTCTTTTTTTATTGAGCTTCCTCTTTGAACGATGAATTAGGCTTTTAAATATGGCCATAATTTTAATTTAAACAACATTGTTTATTCAAACTATCACATAGCAATTTAACGTAATATTTTGTAAGCATAAACATATCAAACGTGGTGAAGAAAATGATGTGAATCCATTGTTAAGAAAAGATACATGTTGCTGCATTATTGATTAGAAAATACATCTGAAGTGGCACATATGCGTCAGTTATTTATGATACTCGTGTAACTGGTTAAGCATTTAGTCATCCTTTGTCATTAGTTTGGATACATACAAAAATCATAGACATACATGCGGGAGAGACCCCCCTCCGCAACACACACAAACACCTTGCTTCGTTAAATCTGCTCATTCTCGCTCCAAGATATATGATAATATATATTTTTGCATTGAATATTGGTTAATCAATGTCTTTACAAATTAACAGTGATGGTTTATGTATTATCGCTCATGTGTCGTTGTATAATTGAATCATATAGATACGCAATGGTTTTCCAGAATATAATTTGTTTTAATGATTTAAGTAATTTATCTGCAAAATATGTTCGTTTCTCTCAAAACTGTTATTCATATACCATACAAAAACAAGCACAAAAGAAAAAAATACCGCCATTAAGTATTATGCTATATGTCTGAGGTGCCTCTATTTTCACTTATGTAGAAGCATTGCCAAGAAGCAATGATTAGATTTCCACTTCATCGGCCTGATCAAATAATAGCCTAGAGATTCATGTTCCATTACACGATTAATCGAGAAAAATGCAATCCATTTTCCGATTTCAATGAAGCAAGTTCCTTATTTATCATACTCTAGTGAGAAAGTTGTACTCATTTTAAAAGTAAAAAGTAAAATCAAAATCCATGTACATGTAAGATACACACTTTCTTTATTGGCGAAGCAAATGCATATTGGTTACCTATACATTTTAATTAAAGTCATACGTGTTTGTAAACGAAATACAGTAGTATAAATCAACATGTACTCATATTATTAAAAAAGTAAATAAACTATGTTAGAAAGATCAATATTAATTTGTCAGTCTTAGACATATCCTTTGCGAAAAATAGTTATAAGTATTTTATCCTAAATATATTTGCAGAAAATTAACGATTGTAAGTTTTCATTTAAAACAAAATTGAATAGCACACACATTTGTAAGTATTTATTGAATAAATAATTGCAGCAAAAATATGTTTTAAAAATTCATCTTGACAACAATTAAAACAAATAAACGCTTTTAGTAATCATCTAAAACATATCTAAAAACAGAATAAAATAAAATATGTGTATTACCTTCTTGTTCAAAGTCTTACCTTATTGTGATTTTATTCAGACTATTCACATCGATAGGATTGTAACTGGTGCTATCAAAATGCATGGATAAATTTGTTTTTATTAGGAATCTACCGTCGCCTTAACCGACGTCAAGCTCATCTCATTACATATTGAGGAAGCTACTAGGGATCTCTGTACACTAGTTCAGACACAGAGCGCACACGGGTAGAACCACCGACCTGAGATGGCATCATCACGTGAAAGTCTGAGATATTGTGATTTAACGACCAAAACCACTCGGTCTCGGCGCCCCTCCACCCCACCCCGTATGGATAAAATTTGTGCACATATATGTGTTATTTGAATTGCCTTTATATATGTACCTATACCTTTATATATGTACCTTTACCGTCGTGACGTCCAGCTTATCTCATCACATATTGAGGAAGCTACTAGGGATATCTGTACACTAGTTCAGGCACAGAGCGCACATGGATAGAACCACCGACCTGAGATGGCATCCTCACGTGAAAGTCTAAGATATTGTA
>JAULCC010388647.1:0-19265 GCA_032358795.1 Nuttallia obscurata | reverse complement strand
CGAACTTCACCACCATTTGGCGGGGTATCATCCAGAACAAAGCCATCACTGCATGTACTGATTTCCTCAAGAGTCTCGGTGAATAGTTCTCTTTCTAAATACGTTGTGTTAGCATAGGCGCAGATGTAGTATATTGTGTTAGCTTTCAATACTTCATTTCCAACATAAAAGTAACCGTTCGAGTTACGTTCAGTCAGGACGCAGTCCGTTCTGTAATCACATGATGATGGAATGTTTTGTTTTGTCATAAGAAACCAATTTATCTGTCTTTCTGTTTCGTAAAGAATTACACCGGCAACATTAGACGATGCTGTCCCGAAATCAAGTTCCGAATCGTGCAACAATTTGTTAAGTGTTACTGTATTTGAGTTAGTAAGAACCTGTAAAATAAAACCGATTTAATGGAAGCCTCGCATGTTTGCTATTTTCTTCTTTTGATTAGTTAAGAAGTATTGAAACTGTGCAGGTAGAATCTAATAAAAATATCTACATTGGTTAGCATAAAAGTTAACATTTTCTGTTTCAATCTTCAATTAGCTTTTTATAATCATACATCACACACGACAGAACAAAACTTATATTTAAACAAGCCAAAACAGTTGATTCGTTTATTTTGTAATTTTCTAAAAACAAATATTAACTTCAAACTCAAAGTTGTATATACTCTGTTGTCTAAACCATAAAAAACCCGCCCAGTTAGCGTAGTGATAGAGCATCCGCTTGCTGTGGTGGAGGCCGCGTTTTTGATCCCCGGCCGGATTAATCCAAATACTTTAAAATAGGTAGTAATGTATTTCCATCCTTGGCGCTCAAGATTTAGGGTAAGCATTATGATTGGTTTTCGTTGTCAGGATAAAGTGACCGGATGGGATTTAGCCAGACGGATATAAGTGCTTTACATTTGGCACACACACTAATTGAAATAATTCAAGTCCGAGCAAACTATTTCAATTTATTTAAGAAATCTTCATTGTTAAGAAGTCTTTTGTAAGTGACTGAATGAGAGTAGACCTTTCATTTAGTATTTTATCATGCAAAAAAACAATAACCAATGCAACTGTTTATCGAACTGGAAACTTGTGATAATCAGTGAAAATAAAGCATCGTCATTTGATAATAAAACGTATCGACAAAACCTAAATGCTGCTTAATTTAGAATATTTCAATAGTCTGCCATGCGCTATTTACATACCTTTGAAATGGCAGGACACACTTGATTTGTAGTATCAATGTCATAAACGACATTTCTTTTGCATGCTCCGGGAGATGTAAGTTGCAGTTTCTCGCACACTTTGGAGTTGCTCTCTGCCTCAGAGAAACTACTCACACAAGCAAACATGGACTTATGAAGATCTGCGGGAATACTAATACACTCGTTGACCTAGAAATAAATATAAATTAAATAAAGGACATTTGCTGTTTGAAACTACTGTTTATTGCCACAAAATGAATCTTTTGCATGCTCCGGGAGATGTAAGTTGCAGTTTCTCGCACACTTTGGAGTTGCTCTCTGCCTCAGAGAAACTACTCACACAAGCAAACATGGACTTATGAAGATCTGCGGGAATACTAATACACTCGTTGACCTAGAAATAAATATAAATTAAATAAAGGACATTTGCTGTTTGAAACTACTGTTTATTGCCACAAAATGAATCAAAGATAAGTTATTACTTTCATGCAATGCACATTGTATAAACATTGCGTTACTTGTATGCATATGTTTACCTCATAACTTGCAGGTGTAGTATCTTCTATTGTCTTCCACTTAGTAAGCAATTTCATGGCAAATATATCCTCGCTCAATGTCCATTGGTAGAATATGACTGGACTTTCACTCTTGAATTCTTTCCATTTCAAAGAAACATCATGACAGTTATTTCCATTTTGTAGCTTTATTTCGGCATGTTCTATTGTCCCTACAGGCGGACTGAGTTCAACGGAAAAGCCATCTGATAAAACTGACTGCAGACAGTCGTCCCCATGACATAATTTGACAGCTACATTATACAAATGTCCCGAATGTATCCCAACTGGTCTTAAATTTTTTGACATACATTTGCCAGTTCTTTCAAAAGGCAATAGCCGGAACATTGACGTCTGGTTGACCTTTATGTTGGTTCTATTTTCTAAAACTGCTACTGCGTAATTAATACCAATGTTATTATGTTTCGCCAAATACCAAAATGAATTAAATGAATTATTGTAAAGACGTATAAACGACGAGGGAGGACAATGGACAAATGTTGCCGCGACTTTGTGACTTGAGTTGTCCATAGAAAATGCATGCAGTGTAGGTTGTCCTATGAATGCTATCAAGGAATAATGTTTCCCTAAATATTGATCATCAGCAAAAAACGTGATTTTACCTTGATTTTTTACGACCAATATAGTAATATTTTCAGGGACATAAATATTATATGTTGATCCAACTGTTAAAGGGGTATGTGGAACAAAAGACGTATTATTCTGGACAGTGGTCAACACACTTGTGAATGGTCTAGCGTTTTTACAATCTTTACCCACCCTTACATTTAATAAAAATTTGACATACTTTTCTGTCAAAATTATGATTCCATTAGAAGCGGAAACGGTTCTTCCACCCGAACATGATGATCTAATAAGGACAAAATATCGAATACCAGGCTTAATTGTTGTCGGTGAAATTTCGCAATGAAATTTAGCATTTGATATATTTTTAAACGAAATGACGTTATCCTTGAGGCGTGTGGTGCCAACAGCAAATTCTAGTGAAATATTTTCATGATGCCGAAAGCCTTTCCAGTGAGCACAAAGTGTAAACTCTGTAAAATGTACGTCTGTATCTAAAAGCAAAATGTTATTCACTGATTTTGGATCTATATCGATAACCACTGCATTGCCCGGGGGAAACCTTGATGGAGTTTGAAAAGTTTTGGAATCAACCTTGAGACAATGACCGGCATTATTGTAAACATAGAAAGAAACGTAGAAATCTAATCCAAGATCGGTGTCTTGTCGCTGAAGTTTTCTCATGGGATATTTTATACAGCCGCCGCTATGACCTTGACACGGAAGTGATGTGTCCAGTCTCCATTCCATCAGAGGAGTAATGGCTTCTCCGTCGTGTCCTAGAATCAAAAGACAAGGTGCAGCTTTACTTAAGTTAGAATCGTTAAAACTATAAAGGTTACATACAATATACAGGAAAACTCCAACGACACGTAGTGCTACTAATTGTAACAGTATTAGTCATGTATTTCCATTGCGGTTAATGAATTAAATAGATGAATTAAAAAGAGTTTAATGGAAATCCTATGTATTAATTTAAAGCATATGATATTCATAACTATGTACCGAATTGGAAGTAGATCTGGTTAATCTGCTCAGCCTGTTCGAGGTCATAATATGTGTCATTTTCCCAGAGAACTAAAATGTCTTGCTCCTTTATCTGTACTGTAGGGGTCGACCTTGACAAGGGAGGTGTTTCATCTATCAAAATTGGACCGATGGTCGAAATTTTGTCCAAGCCTGCTTTATTTGTAGTTTTGATGAAAATGTAAAATAGATTGGAAGATCCAAAACCTGTGTGGTGTATGCTGAAAAATGTGTTCCTGTTAGTTGATGTGTATTTCATTAGTGTAGGATGTGACTGCTCTGATGGGTTTGAGCCAAATCCGACATAACAATCCTGTATCTGAGTTCCCCGTTCATCTATGTCCCATTTCAAATAAACATGATCATATGGCATATAAATGATAATGGTATCATGTTCAAAAGAAGGCAGTCGCTGGCACAAGAACTCTGATTTAGCTGTATCATTATTTGCAGCGATCTTTGTTGGCAGGATTGCAGCAAAAGGATCGATTTTCGTTTCGTTACTGCATCTGTGTAGACAGGCGTCGGTTGGATGTAACTGGAGTTTTGATATTGAAGAATGCATCAGCCATGTGTCACCGCCATGACAAACTATAGATTCCGACCACCGTCCATTTTGGAGTGTTACATTCTTTATCTGTGGCGGTGATATGTCTCTCGTTATGCCATCAGAACAGACAGGTTCTGATATGTCCATAGCGTTGTTCACGGCAATGACGGTTGTAAACATTTTTCCGGTAAAATTGGCTTCAAGAATAGTGGACGTTTCGGTGTAAGGTCTTTCAGCGTATGCCAGTAATTCACTGGAATTGCTCAACTCCGTCTTGTTCAGGCAATGGTCTGCAAGTCCAATTTTGTACAATTTGATACCACTCTCATGGTCAATAAAGCCGTGCCAGTGGACACTAATACTGTGGTCACTTGTGTAGTCAACGTCTGGACCTGCCACTGGGCCTGTAATTATCATGAATGATATTTTATATCTTTTATCATTTTATTTTATTTAAAACATCGATGTTTATGATCTATAAACTGGTTATGGGCTTGAAATTCTTAGGCAAACAAATTTTACAACAAGAGAATTCCCCGTTAACAATGGAAGATATTAAGTACTTTTCAAGGTATATATGTATATTGATATAGTCCACATTCGCGTCTTCTTGTGTGCAGATAGACCATTTGAATTTAAGTAAAACGATTACATTGAATTAGATTTTTAAGGCCAGGATATTTCAGTGCAATATTTAACATAGTTAAGTATTTCTGTTAAATGAGAAAAACTTGTTTAAACTTCGCAGTGTAGTTTGTTAAGATATCTACAAATGTGAGGAACAAGACAAATATAACGAGGAGCCAGTGGGGAGGGGGTCTATCCTTGACTGGTTTGCTTGGTTTTGTCACTTTCTGCATTCAGTTGCGAAACATGAAGAATTTACTAAGCTGTTAACTATGAATAAGTAACACGTACAACCTTAACCAGAAAGACTTAGCCAAAAATAAAGGCTTATAATTAATATTATATATACGATAAAATTATCTAACTTTAATTATTAAAGGAATAATGGTTAGGAAGCATTGTTTAAAGTTTTAATGCAATACACTAACTAGTTACTGAAATATGGAGTTATACTCTGTTCAACTATAAGATCTTGCCTACTTGAAAGAGCCATAATTAGGCCATGGGCGGGCGGATCTGGCTGAATTTTGACAAAAACAATCTTTCATGGATATGTAACTACCGTAAGATTATCGTCGGATAAGAATACTGTAGACTATAGTGTGTTAGCAAGCTTTATGATACCAATATTGACATTTTCAAGTGCCATAATCCAAATGCATGGCTTGACCTGACCTGTTTCGAAAGGACCGTGCTCTTGTGGATATCTCACTACTGTATTTGTTTGATGGAAATACAATCAAAACCGAAGCGTATCGTGTTTACGAGCAACTATTTACGAACGCACACTTGCACCCACACGCGGATTGACGCACTGCGCCAAAGCATAAATTCTTCTTACACTCACTTGTATCAAAGAAGTCAAATATCTGCTCGAGACAGTGCGAGTTTCAAAGATATTGGAATGTTTAAATGATACTTATTTAAATACAAATATGATTATTTACCATCATATCTTCCCTTTATATCTTGAAATTATATAGCTTTCTATTTGTCCTTTACATTCATACAACGCAGATTTACATTATTTCAATTACTCACTGATCAAGAACAACATGATCATAATTTCAATAAACGATCTTTACTTGTTCTATGCGCTAAATCGTCTTTGTGTCTTGATGTGCCAAAACAATTATTTTCAAATACTCACTCAAATTAAATTATTCAAATAAGCACTGCCTTTTTAACAGTGTCATGGTAATACCTACATTTCATACGACATTGCTTGTTTTTATTTAAAAACAATTCATACATATAACATAGTCACATTCATATTGTAAGTTTAACTTTTGAAACCTTCAAGTACTACTCCCGTTTCTGGCGGTGAGTCATCAACGAGTATATCCAGATGTTCTATATTGGTAAGCATTGCGTGGTTTGTTACTTTAAGAGTACAGTAGTAGTTCCGATTGTGGTCCCCTATGTCTTTGCTAATATTGACCAGATTGTTTAGCGGAAGGCTGTATGTGAAACGTTCACATTTGCCAACATCAGGACAGTAACAGCTTGACTCGTTAGATGGACAAGATATCTGAAAAACATATTCAATACAAATGTTATATCGATGTATATAATTATAGAAAAGTCATTATTTATATTAAGTGCGGATTATTTTAAACTTTCACACAATCACGTTATTTCATTTGCTGGTATTTCTAGGAACATGTCATTCATATACATACCTCATCAATTTTCCCGGAACTAAGAGTTCCTGTGTTCAGCTCAGACCCTGCGTCAGAAATTCCAAACGCCCAATTTATGTTCAGTATACCACTGTGAGGATCGATTGCTTCAAAGTAAAGTACCATTTTTGATAGATCTGTTCTATCGTGTACGAATAATCGGTTGACGCCATCTTTCACTAGCCACATATTACTGATATGTGGTACAGATCTGTCAATATGTACCGTTCTGTTTTCTATATAGGTGTTATTTACAATGTCAATAGCTTTGATATTCAGCGTGTATGTTTCACCATCTTTAACTCCAAAATGTTGACAATAATGCTGATTTGGAAAGTTTGGTACAGTTATTTCGGAAGAGATGTTTCCTTCATTAAGTTTCCATGAAAATTTAAATTGCACAATTCCATTGATATTTGGAGTTCCAGTTATGGGTAACACACCATTTGTTTGTTCATATACACCGGTGATTAATCCGGATGGATCTGGTTCAATACTATTAAGTACAGAGGTGTTGAAATACTCCTTGTTATAGAAATAGTCTGACCATTTCAGACAAATTTCATCATGATGGGTTTGCCAAGGAATATCTGTCAATGATGATGCCGATTCTACAGTAAACGTTTTCCCAGGCATCGCTTCAATCGTAGATGTACTATCGTATAAAACGAAACGTCTACTTTGTCTAACATTATCAGCACCATCTTTGACCTCGAGAACAACTGCATACAGTTTTGGTATGTCCGATGTCAAATTCAAATCAATAGATGTTATATGATTGTTTACTATCTTCGTGAACACTGCAGGCACTATTGTGTCTACTTTCAAATTTCCTACAGATGGTGTTACTTCGTGGACAGTTATTTGATAAAATTCAATGCCAGAAGCATGTTCAGTTAAACCACCAGGTGGTATAGGATCTGACCAACCTCGAAAAGATACTGGGATAATTTGAGATCGTGTAATGCGTTTCAAGATTTGTAAAGGTTCGTATATGCATTTGTTATTTGCCTTACAGTGTTCAGGGCTCACTGAGTCGTACCTGTAGCAAATCTTTCTCGAAGTAGTAGTTTTTATATATGGTACTGGAAGTGACGCAGCATGTTGTGTTTGTCGAAGATCAACACTCTTTAAATACCCTCCACCTTTCGCTTCATAAACCATACATAACCTATAAAAAATATAAGTACATTTAAGAAATATACATTAAATATCAACAAAAGAAGTATTATCCATTAAACAGATGTGCCTTAAATAATTCATAAACGTGTATTGAATAAATAACATCCCGTTTTATCAAAAGCATTTGGATACAAACGTTGAAACACACTTCTGTGATATAAACTCAGTGCGAACTTATGGGTAGGTTGCAAAATATACCTAATAACTTATTAAGTAAATGCAACTGGTATAAAACTAATAAAAGTAAATAATAGCATGCGTGTACATGATAATATTCTGTATGAATTCTGTCAAAAAAAACGAATAATAAGTGGTCAAGTTTGTGTTCATTTTGATAACGCAATATGCATAAACTAGCAACAGACTATGTGATGTTTGCGCAAATTTGTAATTTTAAAATTTCATATATTTTGTATATAGATTTTGAGTGTTAGTTTTAAACATTAATTGTGGTTTTTATGATTACATAATCTGAGAAAAAATATTCAGTTGTGTATTTCCATCGTCATGTGTACTACTGCTTTACTCTTTATCTTACCACTGGCCGTTTGTCAGGTTTTGGGCAGATGGATGTAACGTCATGCTACGTTTAGTTCCGACGGTTCGTCTGGGATTTGTTCCATTGATTGTATCCTCGAGTGTTTTATTTGTTGGGAGAGTATATGCGGTTCCTGGCAGAAGATGTAAATAATATAATAAACGAATAACTCATCTGAGTTAGGCTTACGTCATATCTAGGGGATACAGCCAGTAAAAATGATAGTATTATTTCTTTACTCATCATTTTAAAGACTAGCCTTTCTGTGAATGTGGCAATCAGCTCGAAAATGCAGAACATTTTTTTAAAAATGTAATCGTTTCAGAGACGAACGTAGAATATCGCTTACTAAAGTAGATTATTATATACGTTAAGTATTCAAAAACATGTATCAGGCGGAAAAAGGAATATTTTCTTCAAGTTGGACGTTGAACGGTATATTAAGTCATTAAAATATTCAAAGTTGGTTTCATCTTCTTCTATATACGAGTATGTATCTAATTTGTATTAATGCTGCTGTAGATCAAACTGACCAGATCGGGAGTGTAGAGCACGTGGGGTCTTGATGAGATCTGGGTGACACGGTGGATACATAGATTTGAATAGATATTTTGATTTGCTTCGTAAATGTGATGTCTTAATTAAAGCACGTGATATCTAATTTATCTTCGCAAGATTTTTGTTTTCTTTAATTGTCATTGTTACAAATCATAATATCTATATTCTAATATGCCACAAAGGAAAGGGCTGAAACTACTGTTGTTATAACTTGTAGTCCAATCCATTTGCAATTGTTCAATTTAAATAGCATGAACTGTAAAATATCTATTTTTATCGAACAATTGCAATAATGTAGTATTAAACTAAACAGGCAGTACAATCTTGTTGTCTTTTACGCAACAATTTACTTTTCATTCAAGTTCTACATGCTTATATTTTCATATATTAAGTGTGAATGCATGTAACGTTTGGTAGTTTTGCCATCTCTGAAGAAAATATACATTATTGTGGCATTTCGAATTCTGACTTTAAGAGCCATTAGAAAAGAGACGACATCGAAAAGGTATGTTTTCGCTATTTTTGACTTCTCTGAACAATGTCAGTTATATCAAGATAACGTTGCAGTCGCCTAAAATTGTCACTCATAATGAATATCTATATGCAGAATTTCTGAAATACATTCCAGATGAATCTTTGGACAACCGGTAGTTAACGTTAGTATACTAGTTTTCTCTTTTTAATAAGATCAGTTTGTAATAAATTTAATAAGATGCAAATCCTTTTTATTTTAGTCTAAAGTATGTTTCTTCAGTACCTATAATAGGGTGTAGAGTCACGTATAGAGTGGTGTCAGTCACGCCAAAATTACTCTCAAAGATGAAGGCTGGACGTGCAGTTTCTTCTATATCTACTGTGAATTCTGACAGTGTGTCGAATTTTAAAACAGCCGGCTGGAAGTTTCCGTAAAAGTCCCCCAAGTGTTTACATGCTGTCGAATTTGAAGTACTTTTGGCACGTTTCATCTCACCTTGATGGTCCAAAATGATAGTTTCGCAGGTCTTGATAGAGGGAGCTTTATCTGAGTTTACTGAAAAAATAATACAAACAACAAACATGTAGAATTACATTGTCACATAATAAAAATAGTTTATAAGTGTTTTAACATCATTCATTATCCTTATTAAAAGACCAATATAGTAAGTAGATAATACAATTAATTTGCCGTTATTCTGTAAATCCTTTATTACCCCATTTCAAATGAATATGCTTAATAGACTTACGTTATCTGCGCTGCGTGTGGCTGCACATTTGTGAGCTCCAGTTGAAATCTTTAAAAACTGTGATTATATATTGAATTTTAAACTGAAAATTGCTTGAAGAATGCATGAATGTACTGTGATTAGATTTGTGTGGTGTTTATCTGGAATAATGTTGTGTTTTCTCTGGAATTTGGATGGAAATAGTCATATTTCTGATAGATTCAGATATATAGATTGCTACAGGTTACCTAAGGACATCATGGTGAGTGAACACATATTAATGATTATAAACAATGACAGGTACACTAAACCAACAATTGGACAATCAGTATCTGGCAAGCCTATTCCCAGTTTGCTGAAGGACGAGACGAGGATTGTCCAGTATGACATGCTCACTTTACACACGATTGGACAATTAGTACCAGTATCTAGAAAGCCTATTCCCAGTGTATTGACTAGATTGAAGCAATTTGAGATTTTAAAATACAGAGGATCTCGAGGTGGTCAAAATCATTGAACCGGATCTGGGACATTAACAACGGTGTTAATCTGGCGTACCTTAAATGTGTGCCCCAACTAATTCCAGTGCTATCCCCTACTGAACAATTTAAAGTTAAACATACTAAAATACACACAACAGGCATTTAAACCTGAGATCAGTAAAGAACAAGACGCTCTCGCTTTGTGACTACATAATTATATACACATGATTTTGATATAGTTGCATTGATTAAACCCTGGCTTGGTAGCACTGTAGATAAAATATGCATTAGCGAATTAGTGCCAGACGGTTACAGGATCATGCAAGTACCCCGCATTAATAGGCGTGGTGGTGGTGGTGCGCTCATCTACAAGTCTACTCTAGACGTACGGCTACTTGCTTCAACACGAGACAAGGAATTCAAGAACTTTGAATACACTGTACATAGACACCCAGATTTCCCTAAACAAGTATTCTGTATGCCTATCCTTCGTGTACAGACCCCCACCATCAATAGCAAATGGCTTCAATACAGCCGAGTTTCTAGACCATGAGTGACCCCTTTTTCTCTCCAGTTCTGCAACACTAGACAAAAGTTGTATTATCGTTGGTGAGCTAAACTTTCACCTTGATAATCTAAGTGACGATAACACTCGAAAGTTTATCAGTTCCCTTGAGTCGTGCGGTATGCGTCAACATGTTTGTGACTCTACGAATGTAAGTGGACATATTCTTGATGTTGTCATCTCTCGAGTTTCCGATGAAAAAGTGACCAAGGACTTACAGAAGGCAATGGTAGAGTATCACGCGACTATTTTTCAGTAGCATTTGAGTTGAAAGTAGCAAAACCAACTCCTGTTAGAAAAAAGGTATCCTTCAGAAAATTACGTACCACTGACATTGGTGATTTCAGGAGATATTCTCGCATCACTTCTGCTCGATGAAACCATGCAAACATCAGGTATTGATGATCTAGTGAATGCTTACACACAAGAACTCAATAATATTTTAGACAAGCATGCAACTATTCGTACAAAGAACATTGTACTTAGACCTTTCTGCGCATGGTACACAGAAGAACTTCACAAGGCTAAGCATATCAAACGTAAGCTGGAAAAATATGGCGATCCTCCAAGTTGACAGTTGACCATTAGTTGTATAGAGAACAATGTTCTATTGTTAATAAATTTTTAAGGAAAGCAAGAATTGAATTTTATTCGGAGAAGTTTGAGTCTTGTGGCACTGACTGTAAGTTACTATCTTAATTCACAAACGCACTTCTAGGAACTTCCAATGAGAACGTGATGCCTTCAAAGTCATCAGCGAAAGGACTAGCCCAAGACTTTAGTGATTTCTTTTCCCATAAGATTGAAACAATCAGAGATGAAGTCCACTTCCGGAGACAGTTCACTTACAGCCAATCTACACAGGCAACAAACTCAGTACTGCCCACAATCCCAATAGTTGACTTTACTCCCATCTTCGATCAGGAGGTCAAGAAGATTATTCTAATTCTTCAAATAAATCATTCAAACTAGACCCTATTCTTACATAGCTGCTTAAACAGTGCATTAATGAACTTACACCTATACTGACTAAAATCATAAAAGTTTCATTAGACACAGCATATGTGCCAAAGCTTTTCAAGAGTTCGCGCATACGTCCTCTTATAAAAAAACCAAACCTAGACGCCAATGTTTTGAAAAACTACAGACCTGTTTCAAATCTACCATTTGTCACCAAAGTGCTTGAAAAATTAGTTGATTCTCGTCTATCAGCCAATCATCTACATGAAGACCACCAGTCGGCCAACAGAAAGTTCTACTCCACAGAGACAGCACTTGTTAACGTACATAATGATATACTACATTGACTTGACCAAAACAAAGTGACCGTTCTTGTCATGCTTGACCTGTCTGCAGCTTTCGATACAATTGACCCTGACACTCTTCTTCACCGACTCGGAACACGAATTTGGTATAGCTGGAAAACCTCTGGAGTGGATGACATCCTATCTTAAAGACCGGTACCAAACAGTATGCGTTGAAGGGGTACTTTCACAGCCAGTACATATGAACTTCTCTGTTCCACAAGGATCTGTCATGGGGCCAAAAAACTTTATAATGTACACAAAGCCAGTAGGATCTATTTGCAGCCAGCATGGACTTACACATCATTTTTACATCGAATCGAAAATTGCTTGACTGACATAACAATATGGATGGATCAGAACATGTTGAAACTTAATGCTGTCAAGACTGAGGTTAGTGTATTTGCTCCTACAAAATATGAAGACATATTTAAAAAATTATCTGTCAGTTGGTACATCGCAAATACAAGCAAGAACTGTTGTCCGAAATCTTGGTACCTTCTTTGACCCACGCATGAATATGAAAATTCACATCAACTCAGTTTGTAGTTCCTGCTATTTCCAACTTCGACATATTGGTCCCATTCGTTAATATCTTTCCAGTGATACCACAAAACACTAGTCAACTCCCTCGTTACATCACGTTTAGACTACTGTAATGGACTGCTGTATGGTGTGCAGAAGAACACTTTGAACAGACTTCAGTTAGTTCAGAATACAGATGCAGGAATTGTCACCAAAACGTCACATTACAATCACATCACCCCAATTCTAAAACAATTCCACTTGCATCCGATTCAACAACGTACCCATTTCAAACTGTTGTCTCTTACTAACAAAACGCTTCGTGGTCAAGAGCCTGTATACATGCAGAATATGCTTGAAATCTATAGACCTTGCAGAAATCTACGTTCACAAGATAATGACGTTACCTTGGTTGTTCCCAGAAACAAAATTGTGTCTTTTGGAGACAGGTGTTTTAGGTCCATTGCTCCAAAACTTTGGAATGAACTTCCGTTACACATAAGGAAATTAGAGACTTATATGAAGAAGTTTAAAGTATCTCTTAAAACTCACCTGTTTATCAATTACAACAACTGATTTCTTCAGCTAAGTATAGTGTTGTATATAATTTTAAGAGTATGACTGAGACATTACAAATACACTATGGTGATTTTTTACTAGTTTTACTAGTGCATTGCATTTTTATTTCAATACTAATTATTACCACTACTTCCTTTCAGAAAAAAAAAAGAAATAATGTGTCAATATTAAGCCATTGATTTGGCCAGGAATTCCTGATTTGGCAAAATAGAAAAAACATTATAAGGGATTTTTTTTCTAATTTTAACAGCACTTAGATATTTTCTTTTAACGTGTGTCGATATGCGTTTAATTTGAATGGAACATACACGCCTTCATGATGCAGTGTTGGTTCCTTGATTATGTAATCGGTTGGTTCTTGTTCTGCTTGGGGATTATTGTTCAATAGCCATTTCCTGTAAGCACCCATCCCTGTGTGATCAATTAATTCTGATTAGGATATCCCTTGACTGTTGCTATGGTTTTCGCACTTCTCATAATAATTTACAATGCACTGTCTATGTTTATGACATTTAGGGATTAAAACCTGCCAGTTGTTCACAGCTTGACTTCATTATTAGCGGGGTTGACCGCTAACCTAAAGAAGCCGTGCTATGTCTTTAAAACTGGAGATGAAGTACATGTATGGGAACTTAATTTCTCTTTTAAATTGTACTAATCAACCAAACGCCTGGGTTTAGGTAGAACAGCTGATATTATAAATACAGGACTAACAAGAATATACGCAAAAAGGACTTTAATGTACAATACATGCATGAAAAGCGCTCTACTACCAGAAGGCGAATTAGACTGATTCCCCGATCGTTGTCTGTGTCACGACGGGAAACGAATTAGACGAAATGGAAAACGATAAACGAACGGAAAACGATCAAGGAAACGGAACAAACTAACGAAAGGCAGCAAACGAAAGAAGAAAACTGAAAAGTCGATAAAAACGAACGGAAATGAAACGCAAACGAAACGCAAACAAAACGGTACGAAAGGTTAAGGAAGCCAAAATCCCCCACCCCCCGGTATTCGTTGAAATTCAAAACTAAATAATTATCTTGACGACTCAGACGTTATCGAAGGCGTTAATGAAGAGCGTTATTCATCGCGTATGGCGTCTATGACATGCATGGTTAGATTTAAATCAACACTGGCATAAATGATCACTATGTGATACATGTAACAATATGTCGCGGTCATACCAATGCCATAGCTTAACTATCTCGCCGAAATAATTTATTTTCAACTATCGATAATTCAGATCAGTTTGAATATTACGTGTAGGTGAAGATGCCGCAGTAAAATCAATCATCTATACTCCTTCTAAAGTAATGAAGCTTATTTCAAAAATAGAACGCTACCGATATCTTTTTCAAATTTGAAGCCAACAGGGTTAGATATCCGTTAACACTTGCTTCAGTCAGATTTAGAATGTGCCAAATCAGGTATATCGAGGTGGGTTTATCCCCAATTCTTGTTTTTGTTGTTTAAAGGCAAAATAAAGCTCAAAATCGCCATTATTTGCATATTTTTGCATGTCAAATAAGGTTTCTGTAGCAATATTTGTTTCCTATCTTCGCATTCTTGATATAGCCGCGAATGGAGGGATTCCGAAGTACCTTCCGAGCTGCGGAATGTAAACAATACCTCAGACTTCTGTCTTAAAATCAGAAATAAACACATTGATCTACCTATTACTTATACAGGATAGCATTTCCCATAGTTAAGTACACGTGTTCAGTGATATTTTGTATTCATGATTATGCACGCAGGCACTGTCTGTTTGTTTAATAGGAGATTAACGTCGCTTTAACAGTATTTCAGTCATATCGCGACGCCCAGCTCATTACAGGCGGAGGAAGACCCCGAGGGACCTCTGTACACTATTTCAGGCACAGTCTCCACCCCGGTTGAACCACCGACCTACCGCAAGCCAGCTGGAAGGCTTCCTCACTTAAAAAAAATCCGAAATGCCAAGACCAGGATTCGAACCCACAGCGGTGAGAGGCTGAGGGATTGCAAGTCAGTGACCATAACCACTCGGCCACGGAGGTCCCCACACACAGGCACTAAATAGCGCGAGTTTAGTATGTCTTGAGCTTTCGTATGGCTTTAAGATCAGGTTGGAAGGTTTCTGAAATTGAGATGTCATGGTATTCATATACACACGTTAATATTGCTGCATTTGCATTTGCACTTTTGTTAAACTGGTATGTAAATTTAGACTTATACTGTAAAATTAAAATGTGTCCAGCATGGAGAATTTACGTAAGTTTTGATGAACTTGTTTTCTTATCCATGCTCATAAGTTTCATTATGCTATCTTTGTGTACTGTTTTAGGAAAACATGTTGTAATATGACAAATAAATACTGTTTAAACCAAAATGTGTTTGAACTTTGGAAACCTCAACTATTTAACAATGAATCCTTGAAAGCTGTACTATTGTTTTTGATTATTGTTTCTTATTAATATTCATGAACCTGTCATTACAATATCAGCTGGCCTTAAACAGTTACTGAGGTTTTTTATAAATGACAATTGTTTTTAAGAATTGCCATCAAACGCAATGATTTTCTATATAAGTAACGAAATACTAGGGGTGATCCATAAATAGCCAGACTGTGTCTTTAACTTCCGCATTCAATGAGTAAAATTGATGACAAACAAAACTCATATTAACCGGCCCTTATTACACGATACTGAAAGTTTAACGACGCTTGCGCAAAAAGCAAAGGTATTATATACTGAAATAAAAAAGGAACTTCAGTTTTCTATACATATTTCTTAATGTTATAAAATGTAATCAACATGTCCAATGCCCTTCGTATGTTCGGACGAAAGATTATGTGTCAAATAAAACATATAATAATTGGATCGCATTACATACACAACATAGATTTTGACGTGCATGCACGGACCAGCATAATATGTGCTTACAAAATCAAACCATTCAGTCTGATTTTATAGACTGTGTTGTCAATAAGAAAAACAAACGTTGAAAAAGGAATTTTATTAAGTTTTCATTTGTTTTTGATATACCTAAAATTCCACCGAATTTACGTGAACTTGCCATCGGCATGCTTAATGCTTGTATGGCGACAAATGAGGTTGCTAGGGTTGTTGGCAGTTCTAGCCGTGCTATTCAAAACCTTAGGCAACGTTTTCAAGCAGCATGGCGTACGAAAGATTTATCACATAGTGGACGTCCGCGGGTCACAACGCCTGGTCAAGACCGCTATATCATGAACACACACCTACGCAATTGTTTTCAAACTGCCACTGGCACTGCTGCTAACACCCCTGGTACACATAACAACCGAATATCTGCCCAAACTGTACTCAATCGTCTCCGCCAGGGTGGTCTACGTCGACGTCGTCCTTACGTTGGATGCGTATTGACGCGACGTCACCGCGTAAATCGTGTTAATTGTGCACGTACACACCATCGCTGGATAAGGCAACAATGAAATAACGTTCTTTTCTCAGACGTGTCGAGATTTTCATTTCATCGAAGTGGTGGCACGGTTCGAGTATACCGTAGAAGAAATGAACGTTATGCCGACTGCTGTTACTTGAACGAGATCGCTTTGGTTGCGGAGGTCTATCATGGTCTGGGCAGGCATTGCGCATGGTTATCGCACACCTCTAGTCGTGATCGATGGGAATTTGAATGCTGAACGTTACCGAGATGAGATTCTTGTGAGGCACGTCATCCCACTGTTTCAAAATAATGCCAATATCACTATTTTCTAACATGATAATACCACAAGCCATACAGCTAGAGATACTATGACTTTTCTCAGGACGAGCAACATTGCATTCATTAATGATTGGCCAGCCAAAAGCCCAGATATGAATCCCATCGAATACCTGTGGGATAATTTGGACCAGCGTGTTAGACGTCGTCCTATTCCACCGTCGAACATCAATGATCTTACACATGCCTTAATCCAGGAGTGGAACAACATTCAACAGGCCGAACTCAACACACGTGTCGGTTCTATGTGCCAACGATGTCAGACAGTACTCGATGCTGAAAGTGGCCATACAAGGTATCAATGTGTGATTTTGGTCTACGACCCCTACCACATTCAGTCAAACATTTCATTAGTTTTCTGTGAAAGTATAGCGATACAATTTTACATACATATTCACAATAAAATGCTCTTGCAAAAGATGTAAAAATAATTTAACCCTTCATTTTATATTTACGTACATATGCACTTAAACACAGTGGAAGTTACTTATTTTGTTCAGTATATATATGAGCAACCTTTACATATCGGTCATGCGTATATCGAATATCATGTAAATGTTTAATTCTCAGTTCTCACGTGCGATACATTTAAACAAATATAGAATAATGTTTACATTAAAACGTTAAAGGCATTTTATTCATATCACGAGTTATAGTGCTACCTCAATGAAGCGTAATGTGGCAGACCCATCGCATTGACAACCCATCCAGTCACATTATGCGGATATCGGGCCAACTTGTCCTAGAAATACCCTTATATAGCCAAGTGCAAAACAAGGGAACAGCTAATATAAAATTTAAAACGTTTTTTGTTTAGCTCGACCAGATGTCGAACCCACGACCTCCCTCATGAATGGCGAACACTCATTCACTGATCCATCACTGCGGTCAGTCACAATGTTTGTAGGTCAGTTATCAATTTTACAGGTAACTTGCCATCCTGACAATAGCACAAATTGTGTCCCTGCAATGCCACGCAATGCGTTGTTCCACTGATTAAAGTCTAAAAAATTAAAATGTATGAGCGCGAGGAGTGTGTGGAGGATGCGGGGTGCGTGCCCTGTCGTAGAGAGAATTTCTTAATTTTCAAACATCGGCACGCATCAATTTTTTTCCATGTGCGAGCCACTTGCGTGAACAATGCACACACACTGTGCGAGCGTGGCACGAACACTGCCGACGGTGCGTGTCGATGAAACAAGCGCGAACAATACCTAACCTATGCGTAAACAAGTAGTGCGATTGCATGTCAATGTCTGCCAATGTTTTGCCGCCCGTCATTGCGTAGACGCGTAGACAATGCGTGACTTATGCGTGTACAGTGCGCTAACAGGCCGCAAACACGGCTTCACGCAGCGTAGCTCCGACGTGGCACACCATTTTCAGGCCAACAAAATATTAAACAGGGAACACTTGCTGGCAAAAATCTGAAAACGTTCAATAACTTTTTTTATGTGGTATAAATAAGTTGGTCTGAAACAGAGAACTGTTTGTTAATTGATTAATGCCTTTGTAAGGCCGACATGAAACTATTCAAGCACAATATCGGAGTTGTTTAATCTAATTCAAAAAGTAAATAAAATAAAGGTTGAACCGTAGTAAAAAAGTGCTGAAGGTTAGATCCACACCATGTATTATGGCAATTTATTCGAATATTAGAGCCATCCATTTGTCCTAAATAAATGGATCCGTATTTTGAAAACACGGAAAAAACTTAAGATACCTTTGATTTGTAATTTGTAGACTTTAATGGTAAAGGATTTTTATGTAGATGTCTGTAGCTCAACCATGAATAGTGTCGATATTTGATATAACGTTATAAATATTTTCATATGTCCGTCATTATCTGTCTGCTGTCAGTCTTAATGTTTTCATGTTTGTTCAGTCAACGGTTATTTGATTTTGATAAACAGAAATAGCTATACGATATACATGTAAGCAGCAGTGAAACTCTTTATGTTTACAAGCAAGTTGTGTACAATCTGTTAGTTTTTTTTTTTTTAAATATCTACCATGTAAACCTTATGTAGCATTATCAAGAATTATACTGTCATATCGTGTACATAATCCACTTTATGTTTTTTTTTAAATGTTTAGGGTATGTAGGATGGATACCATTTATTCTGGTATGTCCTGGCTACTATCAAATAGGAAATTGCCAAAAGCAAACTGTGTTTTCCCTAGCGCTTTCGGCTATTATGCCTTCATCAGGGGAGTTATAGCTAAGTTGCTTTTGGCAATTTACTATTTGCTAACGTTAAAATAGATTTTAAATGTGAAACTATTTATCATTGCAGAGTTGTTACTAATTTTAGAGCATTGTATGAATAAGTTTCTTTCTCAAACTTATATATGTGTGTATGTTGG